>PVJI01028379.1:0-16690 GCA_004026765.1 Micronycteris hirsuta
GACGCTCCAACCAACTGAGCCACCCAGCCAGGGCATGACATGCGTGAGTCTTAATGTCAAGTGGAAGGCACTATCTGCAGCCCGGCTCCATTTTTAAGTCTCCATCCTCCTCCAACAGAAACAGCTAAGCGATGTACTGTGTATGGGGTACAGGCCTACGTGAGAAAACTGTCCCCCCAAACCAAGCAACTGCCCCGGCTGGTGTGGCTCATTCCACCAGACTGAAGGGCCACTGGTTTGATTCCCGGTCGGGGCAGGTGCCCGGGCCAAGGGTTCAGTCCCAGGGCGCGCGCGCACAGAAGGCAACCCATCGATGTTTCTCTCACACATCAATGTCTGTCTCCCTCTCCTTCTCTCTCCTTTTCCTTCTCTCTAAAATCAAAAATTTAAATTTAAATTTAAAAAGAAAAAAAAACCCTCAAACAATCGACAAGGATTTAATTTGGGAGAGGCAGTGCGGAGGAAGGAGGCCCCTGGGACAAGGAGGGGCCCAGAGATGCCAGCAAGACACGTTGCTCAGAATGTTCTAGTTCACAGGGTTTGTTATCAGTTACACTTTATAAATTGTATGTGTTCCGTGTGCCTTGTGTGTATGCGGCGGACTAAAAGGGGATAATCGGGGCGAAATAAAAATCTGAGGAGGAAAAAGTCAGAAGCGGGAGGTAAGCAGCCCGCCAGCAGGACGGTCCGTGTGCAGGCCGGGTAGCCAATGCCGAGACGAGCCAGGGGACGTTAATCCCCAGAGAACTTTTTTTTTTAATAATATCAACCATTTTTTTTAAGATTTTATTTATTTATTTAAGAGAGAGGGGAAGGGAGGGAGACAGGGAGAGAAACAGCAATGTATGGTTGCCTCCCACATGGCCCTCACTGGGGACCCAGCCCACAACCCAGGCATGTGCCCTGACGGGGAATCAAACTGGGACCCTCTGGTTCCCAGCCCGCGCTCAATCCACTGAGCTACACCAGCCGGGGCTCCCAGAGAACTTTTTAAGTATTCGCCATGCCGGGTGCTTTCCACACGTGACCTCATTCGATCCTCACAACAGCCTTTGGAGATGAACTATGAGCATCCCATTGATGACTGAGGCCCAGAGAGGTTGAGTGATGGACCCAAGGTCACACAGCTGCCAAGATGGGTGGAGCGGGGATTTGAACTGAGGCAGGCTGACTCTTTCACACCCCAGACTGGATGGGCAGGTGTGGAAGGAATTAGGAGATGAGCAAGATGAGGGAGGGGCAGGATCAGGGAGGCAGCCCCTACCCAGGTTGGAGGCTTAGTAGGCTCTGGGAGACAGAGACGGAGACCCTCGGTATATCCTGGGATAGCCTGAGTGCTGGGCTGTGCCTTGATTGGCCCGCTCTGGAGACCGTCAAGGCCAGAAAGAAGCCACGCTGGCGTTTGGACCTGTGTTACTGCTCCTCCCCCGGCCCTTTGATCTTGGAGTCCACGTGCAGGGCCGTTCTGATCCTGGCCTCCTGGTGGCTGAGGTCCCCAGCCCCGGTTTTACAGCCCGAGCCCCTCCTTCCTGCGGGAGGGCTGAGCTCCAATGATTTTACCGCCACAGCCCTGCCAGCCACAGCCCTGCTTATTCCAAGGAAAAGGAGGGCGCTAATAAAAAGATTTTAAGCCATAAAAACAGAGCGAGGTATTGGCCCCAGTTGCCTGGGTGGAATTGGGGCCAGCAGAGAGGAGGGGTTCTGGGCAGCCACTGGTAAATAAGGTGTTTTGGTGACAAATGGAACAAGACGTTCGCAGTTCCCCTTCCCCGCGCCGCCCCGCATGGGAGCCGGGCTTGGGGAGTGAAGGGAAGATGCGTTTTGCTTCCCACAGGCTCTCTAGGGTCTGGGAGGGAAGGGTGGGGAGGTGAGATGCATGCCCGTGGTCCTGCACAGGGGACAGGGAAGTGGGGACAGCCAGGACCCTCTTGGAAAGAACCGAGAAGCCCAGTTTGCCGAATGGAGGCCCTGGGGGGAGGGCCAGTGGACGGCCAGTGGCTTCGAAAGCGAGACCCTGGCCCTGCGGGGGGCGGGGGGGGCGTCTCAGGGGGGTCCAGAGGGTGGGAGACAGGAGGCCAGCTACCCGCAGGGGGAGCTGGGCCCAGGCCAGGACCCGAACCAGGACCCCAAGGACCCCCAGCCATGCAGGCAAGCACGCCCCGGTCACGCATGCGCGCAGAGTTCAGGCCGCCCGTGCCGCTCAGCAGCTGGGACCTGTGGGCACAGAGGCTGCCGGGGCTGTGAATCTGAGCAATGGGCGCGGCGGGTGATGCCCGGGGAGGGACTGGACTGGACTCCGCTGAGTCAGGGTTTGCCTGATTGTCCTTCCTTCCTCCCTCTCTAATTCTACCCGCCAGGAAGCAGGTGCTGATGAGGGCGGGGTCAGCGTGAGGAGTGGTAATAATTAGCGCCTTCGGAGGCGGGTCGCTGGGAGCCAGCCCGGTCCTCGTCCTCGGGGCTCTTTCAGTCCCCAGACAGCCGGTGTCCTAATTCCCATTTTGCAGATGGGAAGACTGAGGCCCGGAGGGAACTTGTACATCTGCGACTTGCTCCAGAAACCTCACTCTTTTTTTTTTTTTTAAATCTTCTTATTAAAGAATGTATTTGTTTATTTATTTTTAGACAGGGGGAAAGGGAAGGAGAAAGAGAGGTAGAGAAACATCAATGTGTGGTTGCCTGTCACGCATCCCCCAGTGGGAACCTGGCCCACAACCCAGGCATGTGCCCTGACTGGGAATTGAACCAGCGACCCTTTGGTTTGCAGCCTGGTGCACAATCCACTAAGTCACAGACAGGAGCCTCGAACTGTGGGAGAAGGCTGTCCGTCTCGGCCATAACCTCCACCAGAGAACTTGTCACCCCATATGGGATCCGTGCGTCTGTGGTCTGTCTGTCCATCCTCCAGACCAGTGCCCTTCCACAGATTCATAACAGAAGCCCTCTACGTAAACATTTTTTAGCAGCCACATCAGAAAAAAAAGGAAGGGGAAACAGGTGAAATTCATTTTAATTCAGTGTTTCAGTTAAAAGGAAATATCCGCAATAGTGCCATTTCAATGTGTAATCAGCAGCAGAAATGATTTATGAGGTATCTGACTTTCTTCTTTTCCTCCCAAGCCCCCCGAAACGGCATGTGCGTTTTCTCAGTGGAGCGCTCAGTTCTCCAAGACCGACCTGGATTCAGATCCCAGCCCCCCGCCGCCTGAAAGGCAGTTTCCAGGCCTGAGTTTTTCCAACCTGGCCTAAAAAATTTCCCAATAATTGACTTCAGTGCCAGCGTTTCAGTAATCGAGTGATTCAATTTTCAATAACCACTAAATACAATTTAAAAAGTTGAGGTCCCTGGTTGAATTTCTTTTTCTTTCTTTTTTAGATTTATTTATTTATTATTTATTTTTAGAAAGAGGGGGAACGAAAGAAGAAAGAGGGAAACATCAATGTGCAGTTGCCTCCTGGAGGCCCCCTACTGGGGACCTGGCTCGCCACCCAGGCATGTGCCCTGACTGGGAATGGAACCCGCGACCCTTTGGTTTGCAGGCCAGCACTTAATCCACTGAGCCACACCAGCCAGGGCTGCACCCACTGCATTCCAGGGGCTCAGTAGCCACAGGCCGCCCGAGACACAGAGTGGACCGTTTCTGTCATCCCACAAGGTTCTGTAGGAGGTCAGGTCCCGGCGGCAAGTGCCCCACGGGCGAGGAGCGACACCTAGTAGGAGCTTAATAAATATCTAGGGCCAAGTGTTGACGGGAGAGACCTGGTTCTTCTTGCTGACGCATGTAAAGAATTACAGATCAGCAAATCTATTAGCGTGGAATCAGTTTATTAGTGACCTGCTCCCATGGAAGAGAATAGGACTGGGTAGAGTGGGGGGTGAAAGGCAAAGTTTCAGGGCAAAGCAGGGCGGCAAAAGTAGGAGCAGCTGAAGACCAGGGTGGCGAGCCCCTGGGCAGCTTGAGGCCGGTGGCCAGAAGCTCAGTGGCCCCGGAGCCAAGAGTGCCAAAAGCGCCCTCAGCCCCCAGAGCAAGAGAGCGAGCCCTTTGTTCTCAGGACTTACATAGTTGGTGAGATAGGAGAAAAAGTTACATAGTGATTAACGGGTACATGTGGTCTGTTAGCCGCAATCCTTATCTTGCTCCAGACTCCGTTTGTTCATCTTGTTGTAAAACAAATACGTGACAGGGGACAATTCATTGAAATTGAGGCGCTTTCTAAAGTTATTTATGGGCTTCTTCCTTGGGCACCGTGGACCCTCTCCCGCATTCCAGGCCTTGGGACGAAAGCACAGTTTCAAGGCTTTTCCCCAGATAGTGTAAATGCTACACAGAATTCCAAGGATTTCCCTCCTTTCTTGCTGACATAGTGTTTCTTATAATGTTGGAACAATTGGCAATATTATCACACCAGGCTCAGGACTGCTGAGTTAGCGCGTGAGACCTGTCTCCGTCCTCCTCCCTGCCTCGGTTTATTACTTATTCTACTTAGTTGGTGAAAAGGCATTTCCTGGCAATCAGGGTGCTAGACGCTGGCCAGTGACAGTATTGCAGCCTCAGAGCTCTTCCTGTGCTGTCTCCTGCCTCACAAGGAGCGAGAGAAAGGAAGCTTAGACAGAAAGGAAGCAGAGGGAAGGTCAGGAAGAGCCCACCACCACCCCGTCCGCCCCCAGCTGAGGCGGGGCAGGGAGTGTGACGGAAGGAGCAGAACTTGGTAGTGAGAACTGGAAGCCTCTGGCTGCGCGGGTGTGGGCCTGGGAGGCGGGGCAGTGCGGGCCTCTGGGGGTGCAGGGCCACAGCCAGAGACACGGTCCACAGAACCCTGAGAATTTGAAGGTGATTAATTTCTTTAGCTAGATTTTTCTCTATAATTAGCATGATCCTAAAAGTAATACATCAAAGTGATATATTATCAATTGTTTTTTTTAATCATTGAAAAGTTTGTACAGCTTTTAAATGCACAGGAACTGCCGAGGTGAGGGGAAGAATGGGGAGGGGCGACTTACCCAATCAGACCTGAAAACCTACTGCAAAGGTGTTATAATCCAAACAGTACAAGCCCCACTCTAGGACCCGGCCACTTCTATGCTACTTACTTGCCCCAGAGGAGAATGTAGGTTCCCCACAAAGACAAGGTTAGTTGCAGTGGCTTTAAGCCGAATACCTTGACCTAGAGGCAACTCTGAGCAGAGGAACAGATAAACGCATGGTGATTTCTTCAGATAGTGGAATTCTACTCAGCCGTAAAAAAGGAAGAGAATCTAATATACACGCAAACGCAGATGGATGTCAGGAACAGTGTGCCGAACCTAAGAAGCCAGATGCTGAAGAGTACATCTTGTTAAGAGGACAGAGACCAGCCAACTCAGTTTCTGAGGGGACAACGCAGAACAGCGGTGGCTTGTGGCGTGGGGGTGGGGACTGAGGAAGCACCAGGAAGCTTTTGTGGGGCAATTCGCTGCTCTGGATGGGAACAGGGGCTTAGATGGCGTGGGGGTACTATGCACTTGTCAAAGGCCACTCAGGATTAGTGCATTTCATGCCCTGGCTGGTGTGGCTCAGGGGATTGAGTGCCAGCCTACAAACAGAAAGGTCACCGGTTCAATTCCCAGTCAGGGCACAAGCCTGGGTTCTGGGCCAGGTCCCCAGCTGGGGGCACACAAGAGGCAAGCGATCAATGTTACTCTCGCACATGGATGTTTCCTTCTCTTTCTCCCTTTCTTCCACTCTTTCTGAAAATAAGTAAATAAAGTCTTTAAAACAAATAAATAAATGAATAAAATCTTAAAAAAAAAGATGAGCGCATTTTCTCAAAAGGAAAGTAATTTTATTTTTTTATCCTCACCTGAGGACATTTTTTCATTGCATTTGAGAGAGCGAAAGAGAGAAACATCAATGTGAGGGAGTAACACCGATCAGTTGCCTCCCGCATGCGCCCCGACCAGGGATGGAACCCGCAACTTAGGTACCAGCCCTAACCGGGAACCGAACCCATAACCTTTTGGTGGACAGGAGGACGCTCCAACCAGCTGAGCCACACTGGTCAGAACAAGAAAATAATTTTAAAAGAAGGGAAGTGGGGTATCTTGCAGCTGGTTTTAAAAAGCATTGAGGGGGCTGCAGACTGACCTGAAAAGATGATCAGAATAGAGTTAGTCACTGAAAAATAAGCAAGGTGCGGAGTAAAGTGTAAAATGTAACATCGGTGCTGTCTAGAAGGAAGCGGAGAAGGGTGGTCTCCTTTCCCTCCCCCTCCCCTTCCCCCAGGCGCCGGGTCTCTGCCTTCCTCCTCCTGAGCTCCGAGGGCCCTTCTTCTTCTTCGGCCTCTGCAACTCATTTCCTGAGCCCACACAGCCCAGATGGCTCACTTCTGCTACCTCTGAGACTTTCTAAATAAGCTTTCTTTTATAAAAAATAAATAATTAAAGTTTTATTTAAAAAAAAAAAGAAAGAAGAGACAGGAGGGGAGAGGGGGAGGAGGCGGAGGCGGCATCTGAGCCCCCCTCCCACCCCCTCACCCCATTCCCCCCTCCCCATGAATGTGCTCGCTGTACTTCTACAAGCGGAGTTAGTTAGACACCGCGCTGGTGGGCCTGGGCCCCCCCGAGGCCGACTGTGATAAGATCATGAACTTAGTAACAAACCCAGATGATCATAAGTCTATTATCAATAAGTACATTGTTAGTAATTAATAATTTATTAATAAACCCAGATGATCGATCTCTATCGAGGTAGGATCCAAGAATTTATTCTCCTAATTAGATTTTGTGAAAAGAAAAAAACGTATATGTGTCTGTATTCAGGCAGTCTAGGGGCCGTAACAAACATCCTCCCCCCATCCTCCCGCTACACACACTTCTGGGGCTCAAGACAGTACGAGTTCACAGCAGGCTCACACCCCAGGCCCATGTGGCTCTCCTGGGCGCGTGGTGGGCGCATGGTCTGGGGCCCGGGCTCTGCCACCCTCCATCTGTGGCTCCTTAGTCCCCTTAGATGGCTCTGGTCCCACCAGCCACGGGGGCAGAGGGCAAGCAGCTGGAAGTCACTGCCACTATGTCCTCGATTCGCAATTCAAGACATATGGATAGGCGTGAGGTGGGAAATTCTAGTTCAGACCCATCCCTGGAGTAACCACTTTTTTTTTTTTTTTTTAAAGATTTTATTTATTCATTTTCAGAGAGAGGAGAAGGGAGGGAGAAACAGCAATGTATGGTTGCCTCCCACATGGCCCCCACCGGGGACCCGGCCCGCAACCCAGGCATGCGCCCCGACCGGGAATCGAACCGGGACCCTCTGGTTTCCAGCCCGCGCTCAATCCACTGAGCTACACCAGCCAGGCTGGAGTAACCACTTTTAATGCAGATGCCAGGATATTTTACTTTACTTCAATTGCATATCTTGTCTTTGCTTATTTATTTATTTTTAGAGAGAAGAAGGGAAGGAGAGAAAGAGAGAAACATCAATATGTGGTTGTGTCTCGAGCGCCCCCTACTGGGGACCTGGCCTGCAACCCAGGCATGTGCCCTGACTGGGAATTGAAACGGCGACTCTTTGGTTTGCAGCTCACGCTCAATCCACTGAGACACACCAGCCAGGGCTGGCGTTACTTATTTTGAAACATAACTCCGATACTACTTTATATCTGCCTCTCTCCTGGCCTTTTCACTTTGTAGTGTCTTGGATATCTGGCCAAATAAATGCCACCTCCTCACCCCTCCAACCCTTCCTACGGAAGTTTCAAAGCCTATAAAAACGCTGGATGATCCAGGGACACTCCTATCCCCACCACCACTAAGATTTTACCATTCTTCATTACTTCACTGTGTTACACCTGTGTCCATCCATCGATACATCTCACTGGCGACGCCTTTCAAAGGCAGTCACGGACATTGTTAGTGGCTGCCCTCCACGCTCCAGGCCGCAGAGCATTAAGTAGAATTCAGTATTTGTCTGTGGACTTTTCCTTTCAGAGGTGATGTTTACATATGATATTATGCAGGAATCTAAAGTGAGCCCGTTTTGAGAAATACGTGTGTTACCCGAATCCCTATCAAGACAAACACCTCCTTTTGAAATGGCTGCATTCCGATGTTGGGCCCCCTGTTGTTCAGGTTCTTCTTATAAATGATGCTGCAATTAACATCCTGGTATATATTTCACTGGACTTCTCCACACCTGGCACCTATGCCCTGAATTTCTGCGGGTCACGTTCACTTGTGCATCCAAAACAATGTCATGACATGTCGCCTGCACGTCAGATGCTGACTCTTGGAGTTGGGACTAAGTAGGTGGAGAATTTCTGCTCCCTCCACTTCCCTACTAGGGGAGAAGATCGATTTATAGAAGGCAATAGACAAAGAAAATAATTACTCAGTATTTACAGAAGTGATAGACAAAGAAAATAATTACTAAGTATTAAAGGAGGAAGAAGGAAACAGGACGCTGCCATGGGTAACCAGACACGTGGAGGGGTGTCCCCGGGGGGCCTGGATAGCGAATGTTGTCCAGTTGTCTCCCAGAGAGTTCCCAAGGTGAGGACAAAGACGGAAGTTGTTTGTCTGCACTCTGGCCAAGGTGTGAATGATTCTGCCCAAGCGGAGGGGCCCAGATGAACAGGGGCGGAATTCAGGAGGTGAGAGAGGGCACGCCTGTCCAAGAGAGCAGCCCAGGGAAAGGCAGGCCGCAGGAGGCCGAGTGCAGAGTGTGCTCTGGAGTGAGGAGAGTCGAGCTCAGCTCAGGCTTGGAGTCTTGGCAAAGCCCACCCCCCAGAGGGAGGCGGCGGGGCTGGCTGCAGGTGCCCTCTGTGAGTCAGCAGGACAGCGGGGCTGCTGAGAAAGTCGTCCCCGGCCCGATGGCACTCCCAGAAGGGTGGGAAGAGGGTGGCAGCCCCAGCCCCACTCGGACCCCAGGGTGCCAGCGGCCCACCCGCTCACCCCCATTGCACACACCAGCACCCTCAGGGCTTCTTCCCTCACCTCCTTCAGGGCTGCTCAAATGCCACCTCCTCAGAGGGCCCTCCTCTGGCTCCACCCTTTAAAGCTGCAGCCCCCGCCCCGGACACCCCCCCCTCCCGCCACTTCATTTTCTCCCATCACTATCCACTCACTGTGCAATCGAATGTACGCGGCAGTAGGGTTTTGGCCACTTGCACTCCCTGTTGTATCCTCCAGGGCCTGGTACATGGTAGGTGCTCAATAAATATTTCTGGGCTGCATGAAAGAATATGCCTTGTCTGAGGCAAACAAAGAAACAAATCTAAAACTCCCAGGGACAGAAAGTTCTCTTTGGACATCAGACTGGGAGGTCCCTGGAAAAGAGGTCCCTGTGACCCCCTCCCCCGCCACTGCTCATTCTTCAAGTGAGACCAGAGAGGGCTAGAGAGTAGCCTGGGGTCACACAGTGGATCCGAGGCAGACCTGTAACCTAGGCAGGAGTTGCTTCTCTGCACAACCCTGGGTAGCCCAGAGGCATGCTGGCCAAATGGACGTTTGATTGTGATAATGGCTGACAGGCGTGAAGCATTTATATGAGGTTCTTTTTAAAAATCATACAGTGAAATTGATTGTTGTGTGTGTAGGAGTGTATAGTTCTGTGAATTCTAACACGTGTATAGACTTGGGTGACCAGCACCGCAGTCAATACACGGAACTAGTCCATCAGCCCCCGTCGCCACATCCTCCCCTGCGCCCCTCCGCTACTGATCTGCTCTCTGTCCATATGGTTGTGTCTTTCTGAAAATATCATTGGGATGGTTTCCTATGGCTGTGGAACAAATGACTGCAAACTGAGTGGCTTGAAACAATTCAAAATTGTTCTCATACACTTCAAGGCTGCATTCTTCTTGAAAGCTCCAGGGGGGAGGACCATTTCTTGGTCTTTTCCAGCCTTGAGAGGCCGCCCACATCCCTTGGCTCATGGCCACAGCATAGCATCTTCCAAACTCTCGCCTGTCTGACCTCTGACCTCTGCTTCTGTTCTCTCTGGGATTCCTTCTTTTTTTTTTTTTTTTTTTTTAAGATTTTATTTATTTATTTTCAGAGAGAGGGGAAGGGAGGTAGACAGAGAGGGAGAGAAACAGCAATGCATGGTCGCCCCTCACATGGCCCCCACTGGGACCTGGCCCACAACCCAGGCATGTGCCCTGACTGGGAATCGAACCGGCACCCTCCGGTTCCCAGTCCGCACTCAATCCACCAAGCTACACCAGCCAGGCTCCTTCTTTTTTTTTTTAGATTTTATCTAAAATTTATTTAGAGAGGGGGAAGGGAGGGAGAAAGAGAGGGAAGAGAAACATCAATGTGTGGTTGCCTCTCACATGGCCCCCACTAGGGACCTGGCCCACAACCCAGGCATGTGCCCTGACTGGGAATCGAACCGGTGACCCTTTGGTTCCCAGCCCACGCTCAATCCACTGAGCTACACCAGCCAGGGCTTCTGGGATTCCTTCTTGTAAGCACCCTTGTGATTACATGAAGGGCCCACCCTGACCATCTCCCCATCTCAAAGTCCTTAAGGTCACCTCAGCTGCCGAATCCCTTCCACGGTGTGGTGCAACAAATTCCCGGGTCCCGGGATTGGGACGGGGACCTCTTTGGGGCCCTTGCTCCGCTCGCCACAGCCCTCTGAATGGGGTTATAGGTTGTGACCTTCTGAGGCTGGCTTCTTTCCCTTGGTGTAGCACCTTTGAGGCTCATCCGTTTGGCTTATTTCTCGTCATTGCCAAGTGGGATTGCATGTGTGCATGGACCGCTGTTTACCCACTCCCCGGCTGGAGGACATGTAGGTTGTTCCCAGTTTTGGATGATTATAAACACTGTAGCTGTACATGCGTGAGTAGTTGCCTGAGGTCAAACCTGTGCCTTCCTGACCACTCCACCCCCAAACACCCACCAGCCCCAGCCCACAGTGAGCACCTCTGGGGAAAACCGTGTGCGCGCAGAAGCCAGGGGGCACCATCCCGTGGCACTGGGGGGGGGGGTAGGGCTGTTACCTGCAGGGACACACTGCCCGCGTTCAGATTCCAGCTCTGTCCTCTGCAGCTGTGTGACATTAGCCAGGCGGCGTTGCCTCTCTCTGCTTTGATTTCCTCATTTGCAACACAGAACAGCAATACCACCCACCTCCTGGTGCTGTTGAGAAAATAAATGAATGAAGGCACCTAATATAGTGGGAGTATGGTGCCAGGGAGCGCTCTTGGTGTTCTTTTTATTTTTTCAACAAGCATTGACACACCCTCTGTGTGTGCCACTGTCTCGGATGCATGGGCAATCAAACAGAGCAAAAAAAAAAAAATCTGTGGCTTCATGGACTTTACACGCAAGTGGAGAAGAAAGGCAAGCAATCAATGTAATATGTAAACCATGAGAGCTTCTCAGCGGTGAGAGGAGCTGTGAGAAAGCAAGCCGGGCGGGGAGCGGGGAGTTCAGTTGGAAACAGGGAGTTGCAGCAAAGACCTGGAGGAGGTGAGGGCGCCGGTCACAGGCCTGAATGCAAGAAGACAGAGGGAGGGGCCGTGCCAAGGCCCTGGGGCAGGAGTCCCCCCGCAGTGCAGCAGCAGAGCTCGGGATGGCTGGGGCCGAGTGAGCAAAGCGGAGAGAGGAGACTTGGACGCACAGAGGGATCAGGGAAGATCCTGCTGGGCTTTGCGGTCACCGTGAGGACTCTGCTTCTACCCCGAGCGAGAGGGGAGGGTTTTGAGCACAGAAGATGGACAGAAGCCCACTCAGGCTTGTGGCGGCAGTGCGGGGGGCCAGGCACTGGCTCTGGGAGAGATCAGTAAGGAGCTGTAATCCAGGCGAGCGTCAGCAGCAGCTTTTAATCCTTACCAAGTTCCCTCAAGGGTGGCCTTTCTTTCCTCCTTCTCCAGATGAAGAAACTGAGGCTCAGAGAGGTTAAGCTATACAGTCAAAGTCACACAGCTAGTGGGCAGCAGAGCCTGGGTTTGAATCCCAAATCTATCCAACTTCAGCCCATCTTCCTTCCCCACTGGCTGGGCTGGGGCGCCTCTGGAGTGGGTGACTGAGGCCCCACCACCAGGGGTTCTGAACTGGGGAATGGATTGTTTGCTGCACACCTGCTATGTGCCAGGCACTGAATGAGACAGACACACTGTGTCCTAGTGGCAGAGGGAGGGCGGAGTTCACTGACAGGTCTCTACTGAGGCATCTTTTCAAGACTGCTGTGTGACCTTTGGGAAAGGTATTAACCTCTCTGGGCCTCCATTTCTTCTGGTACAAAGGGGTGCTCCCAATAACCACTTCATGGAGTTCTGGGAGGAGTTTGTGATAATGCGTGTCCTTGACATTGAACTTCCATAACGTGGTTCCTCTCCCCCCGCCCCCCTGCTGGGACGGGAGGGAAGGCAGACAGGGTCTCGGAGGTCTGAGGCAGCCGGAGAGTCGGGCAGGCCCCAGCTGTGCAAGGCCTTGTGTTCCGGGCTGAGGAGCTGCGGTCATGCCGAGGATGAACGAGAGGGAGAGCATAGAGGCCCAGAGACTAAGGAGGGGGCTGGGTGGAGGGGGCTGGATCGAGGGGTCAGGGGCCACATAGGAGACCTGCGGTGGACAGAGAGGTAGGGCCAGGGCCTGGCAAACTCTGGGAGTGGAGGCAGGAGGGCCAATGTGTTGGGGCACTCTCAGAGTCTCATGCCCTGGGGTCTCCTGAGCAGGGAAGGTCGGGCACCTTCCACGGGGCTAAGCGGGTGCTCTGCCAATCGCTGGTCATGCGGGCCGGTCCGTCCTGCCACAAGCCTCTGACCCAGCTCAACTGCCGTCCTCATTCCTCTGCTCCAATCGTGCGATGCTTGCGTGCCAGGCCCTGCACGTGGTGTGGGGACAAACTGGGGTTGTGACGCAGGGAGAGGAAAAGGTCACCCTGGGACAGATGGGATCTCCCGGGTGGGGACAGCAGGAGCGCAGCGCCTGTTTTTAGGACACATCGTGAGGTTCAGTCAGGCAGGAATCCTGGTGGGGGCCTCCCTGGCCTCCGTGCGCAAACACAGAGACAGGCGGAGGAAGGCGGATGCAAGGCCGGAAAGGGGGGATAGTGCTCAGCACACTGGGGGCTTTAGCTGGAGCGGGGTTCACATGGAAGGAGGGACTGGGACAGAAACGGATAGGACAGAGGTTCACATTCCAGCTCAGTTTGGTACTTGCTGTGTGGCCTTGGCCAAATCGCTACGCCTCTGCCGTACAAGATTAGGCTCTACCCCGCTCACGTGTCATATTTAGGGAGTGTCGATGCTCAGTTATGTACTGAACAGCTGGTTGTTTTGGACTCCAAGGGGCTCTGAGGGTGCAGTGGATTTGGACACTGTTGGTCCTCCTTGGCTTTGGGAGTCTCTACAGGGGGCGCTAAAGTGCCTGGAGCTGAGAGGGGAAGGGAGGGAGAGAGGGAGACAGAGGCGGAGAGGGGAGAGAAGTGTGGCTGCCTCTTGCACACCCCCTACTGGGACCTGGCCCGCAACCCAGGCATGTGCCCTGACTGGGAATCCAACCGGCTCCCCTTTGGTTCACAGGCCAGCACTCAATCCACTGAGCCACACCAGCCAGGGCTGACTTTCCTTCATTTTTTAGTTGCGAAAGCCCTTCCTGCATTTCCACATCCATTCATCACACATTCATTCATTCATTTGTGCATTCATTCATTCGCACATTCATTCAGTCAGCCAAACACCGGCACTGGGGTCCCTCCCATCCTGGCCTCCCGGGTCATGGCTCGAGCCAGATTTGGAGGACGTCAGGCATTCGGTGACTATCCAGGGACTCCTGAAGGGCACAGGATATTTTCCAATTTGGCATCTCCGTTTTCCTCTCCTGCAGACTGGAGAGGAAATTTTCCCCTGAGGAGCTGTTTTCCCAGAGCAGGGGCTAAAATAACACAGGCGACTAATGGAAGCATCAGCTTCCTCAGCATTTAGCAGCAGCCAGGTGCTGCACATTTTTATTCCTTTGAATCCTCAAGTAGGAGGGAAGCCCTGAGGTTGAGATGACTGTTAACTTCACAAGACAGATGGGGAAACTGAGGCTCAAAGAAGTCCTATCTGTTGCCCAAGGCACATAGAGAGCCAAGACCTAGGCACTTAGCTGTTAATATGCCTAGTAACTGAGGACCTCAGAGTGCCCACCCACTGAGCTAAATCTGCCTGGCAACCGGTGACATCATTAAGGCCACACTCACGTTCAACCTGTGGGGTACCCGATAACATCAGTGAACAATTAAAGTAATTAGATGTGCTGAGGGCCTAATGAGTGCCAGATGCTGTGCTAAGCAGCCCCTCCTCCGGGTTTACACAATGTCCAGTGTTGCCTCTGTTACTGTGTGTAATAATAATTTTAGCCCATTTTCATTGACTATATACCATGAGCCAATCTATCATTTCTACTGCTATTGGCCCGTTAAACCCTCCCACTAGTCTTACTGTTAAAAATTAACAAATATTTATATAGAGCTTTCTCAGTGCCAGGCACAGTTCTTGGCACTTTTTCATGCTCACAAAAACTCTGTAAGGTAATGATTATTTTTATACCCATTTTATGGATGAAGAAACTGAGGCACAGAGAGGGTGAGTGACTTGCCCACAGCCATGCAGCTGGCGGGACATAGAATTCAGACCCGTGTATTCTGGCTCCGGGTTTATGCCATTAACCAAGACGCTGTGCTACTTCTCTTACCCCCATGTTACTATTGAGGAAACTGAGGCACAGAGTGATTTAAGCTCCTGACCTCAGCTCAGCTAGAAGGTGCCAAAGCCAGACCCTGAGCCCAAGATGTGCATTCCAGAACTGCACTTACAAAAAAAAGTTTTTATTGATTGATTGATTTTTAGAGAGAGGGAAGGGAAGGACAAAGAGAGGGAGAGAAACATCAATGTGTGGTTGCCTCTCACGGGTCCCCCACTGGGGACCTGGCCCACAACCCAGGCATGTGCCCTAACTGGGAATCGAACCAGCGACTCTTTGGTTTGCAGGCCCATGCTCAATCCACTGAGCTACACCAGCCAGGGCTATCATTCCACTTATTGATGCGTTCATTGGTTGATTCTTGTATGTGCCCTGACTGGGGATTGAACCCACAACCTTGATGTATGGGGCCGGTGTTCTAACCAACTGAGCTACCCAGCCAGTGCCCAGAACTGCACTCTTATTCATACCTATACCACTTTGGTTATTCAGAAGCACAGCCAGCGAAGTCCTCACCCCCATCCCTCTGAGGTAACCAGCCCTCCCTCCCTGTACCCCAGGGACCAGCCCCCAGCAGGGAACAAAGGGGCCTTCACCAACAAACCATAGACCACACCCAAGACTCCCGAACAGTCCTCCTCTGAACCTCTCAGGACGCTGCCCTTTGCGACCACTGGCTAGCTGGGTGGAGCCTCACTGGGGCTCCCCAGAGCCCTCCTGGGACCCCAGACAGAGGACACAGTTCTCTCTCTAGCTTTTGTCCTTGGGCTCCAAGCCTGACCCTCATGCCAGGCCCTGAGGAAACCCCCCGTCCCACAAACTCCGGGGCTGGTGGAGGCCTTCAGGGAGGACACCAGGAGCTTGCTGGGCAAGTCCCAGCCCTCAGTGGGCCTCCGTTTCCTCGTCTGTCAACACGTCAGACGGGGAGGAGCTAACAGAAAGGCTTCTGCAAGCCGGCTGGGTTTTCAACGTCACTGAACCCAACACCTTGCCTCCTTTTTATTAACAACAGTCGCTTTTGTGGGAAGAGTATTTTTTTTCCCTTTAACATTTTACTCATTCATTCAGTGAACTTTTTTAAAGATTTTATTTATTTATTTTTAGAGAGAGGGGAAGGGAGGAAGAAAGAGAGAAAGAGAAAAATCGATGTGTGGTTGCCTCTCACACACCCCCTACTGGGGACCTGGCCCACAACCCAGGCGTGTGCCCTGACTGGGAATTGAACCTTCGACCTTTTGGTTCCCAGGCCGGCACTCAATCCAGTGAGCCACACCAGCCAGGGCAGTGAAGTCTTTATTAAAGAAAAATGCACAGGGGTACCGTGCAATGGCTCAGCAAATCTTGCGAAGCGGGCACACCATGTGACCAGCCCTCCACCTGCCTTCACCCCGCAGTCACCCATTCCCCCAAGGGTAACCTCCATCCGCCTCCTGACGCCACAGGCACTTTCTCCCGTGTTTGAATTTCCTGTGATTGGACTCAGGTGATCTGGACGCTCTTGTGTCCCTCATCCTTCAATCAACATTATGTTTCTGAGCTTTTATCTGTGCCGTTGCCCCCCGGCCCTCTTTAGTTAATAAGAGATTTGAAACATCCTCTTTGCTATCTTGAAAATAAAACCCAAGGACGATATAACCTATTTACAATTCTTTTCCCAGTTCACTGTATTGTCCTATAAAGACACAAATGGCCCTGGCCAGGTAGCTGAGTTGGTTACAGCATCCTCGGAACATGCCAGGGTTGTAGGTTCGATCCCCGGTCAGAGCACATATGAGACTCGACCAATGAATGCATGAATATGTGGAACAAGAAATTGATTTTTTCCTCTCTCTCTCCCTCCCCTCTCTCTCTAAAATCAATAAATAAATGAAAAAAAGAAAGACACAAATGGATGGTTGTGCAGTGTGGCCGCTAAGGCTTGGCAGACACAGGTTTTGTTGGGTCTGAAGCTGGTGTCGTTTTGAGGGGGTTCTCCCTGAGAAAAAGAATCAGTCCAGGCACCGAGACCGTTCAGTA
>PVJI01028380.1:0-16574 GCA_004026765.1 Micronycteris hirsuta
GGAGGAATATCAACAGGGGAGTGGTAGGGGGAGAGGGTGGGAATGGGGCACAGAACAAGTAGCATAAATGGGAGGTAGACAACAGACAAGGGGAGGTTAGAACAGTATAGGAAGTACAGGAGCAGAAGGACTTATGTGTAGGACCTATGGACAAAACTAAAGGGAGTGGAAAGGGGGGTAAGGGGGAGGGGGGAGTGAAGGGGGGAAATGGGGCAACTGTAACAGCATAATTAATAAAATATAGTTAAAAAAAAGATTTATAGAGGAGGAAATAATAGAGTGAAAAAATACAGAGTTTTGAGGAAAATTTAACTTGCAACCTCTGTCAGTTACTAGCTGTATGACCTTGAGCAAATCACTTTATTTCTTTAGGCCTTGGTTTATTTACCTGTAAAATGAGATTGAACGAGATTATTTCTATGGTTCCTCTAAGCTCCTAAACCTTTCACAAAGTCCCAACCAATTAGAAAAAAGGATATACTCTCAACTATTTTTCACACTAATCCAGTTAACCATTCCTTACAAAGCTGAAACTGAAAGAATGCACATCAATACTTTATCCCTGGGTCCTAAACCTGTATCACAGAGTCTTTGAGTGGTCTATCAAGTGTTTACATTCACATCTACCTGCACCTATATAGATATAGAGAACTTTCTGGAAATATTCTGAAGAAACTGTTATTAATAGTTTACACTGTATGTTTTATCTTGTCATTTTATTTGTATTACCTTTGTGTTGGGGGTAATACACACAGTTGAGTAAAACTGAAAAATGAATTATGATGCTTTGGCTCTAGACTTATTGTCTC
The DNA here is from genome assembly GCA_004026765.1 of Micronycteris hirsuta. Lineage (NCBI taxonomy): Eukaryota > Metazoa > Chordata > Mammalia > Chiroptera > Phyllostomidae > Micronycteris > Micronycteris hirsuta. The sequence continues at coordinate 810 of PVJI01028380.1, forward strand.
ACTGAGTAAGTTGTACAGCTATCCTCCCTACTCTCCACTCTCCCAAACCCTCTCCAAGGAGTTAGAAACTTACTTCAGAGTAAAAGCCCTCAATATGTGACCATAATACCATTATTTTAGTATCAAATTCTAAATCTTATTGTAATTGATGGCTATTTACAAGAATGTTACTTGGAGGATTAATGCTATAACACAAATTTAACATTAAAGTATAGCTAATTAAATCTCCCAGATGGTAACTTAACATTATATTAAAGCTGTGATTTCAAGGAATCATAAAAATAAGCCATTTGTCAAGGAAAATTCCTGATTCTAAAAGCTATTATTTTCTAAATTGATGAATCATTTCTAATTAATGATGTATTTATGAAAACAAATGAAAAATTTAAACTGATAAAATAGCTGAGTATTCAATTTAATTTTTAAAATATAATCGTTATTGTATTTTTTCCATTACCATTTAGTCCTCTTTATACTCCCTCAATTTAATTTTATATCTTTTTTCAGTCCTCACCTGAGACTAATGTTTTTATTGGTTTTACAGAGAGGAAGAGGAGGAGGGGGAAGGAGGGAGGGAGAGAGAGGGGGAGAGAGAGAGAGAGAGAAACATCAATTAGTTGCCTCCCATATGTGCCCTGACCATAGATCAAACCCAAAACCCAGGTATGTGCCCTGACTTGGAATTGAACCCACAACTTTTTGGTGTATGGGATAATGCTCCAATCAACTGAGCCACTGGGCCAGGGCAATTTTATATCTCTTCATACAATTATTTTTATCATGATTTCAGTTGATAAAATTGTCAAAACAAGGAAGTCTGAATTTTGAAAAAGGATAATAAATATGTGTATGTGTGTTTCTTTCTTATCCATTTTTTAGGCTTGTAAGATTTTGATCAGTTGACTAAATAATTTTGTTACTAAAAATTAAACATAGTGTTTAAAACCTTTCAACCTCTCGGGGGTGTACAACCTGCAGCCTGTGGACCTCATGCATCCCAGGATGGGTATGAATGCCGCCCAACACAAAATTGTGAATTTACTTAAAACATTATGAGATTTTTTGGTGATTACATGTTGCAATGTATTTAATGTGTGGCCCAAGACAACTCTTCTTCTTCCAGTGTGGCCCAGAGATGCCAAAAGGTTGGATACCCCCTGCTTCAATTCATAATCTTGTATGAAAATTTTCACATTGGATTATATTACTGTTCTAATCAGCCTGATACTCTAAGAAAAGATCATCAAGGAATTTTTGTAGAAAAGCACAAAGTTGTCAAAGGATAGACCATAAATGTTCTGGACTTTCTTTAAGGATTAATTATGACATTATTTATCTAATGAACACAGTTTGAATTATTTTTACTTAGAGGTGTTACTTTACACTCTGAAGTTTAATTTATCCATTTTAATATCAGCAAATGACTTCGGGCAAATTACCCAACCTCTCTGGAACCTTGGCTTCCTCATCTATAAAATGAGAATAATAAATTACCTAACTCATAGTTTGGAAGATTAAATGAAATAATGCTGGTAAAAGAGTGTAGCGTATTGCCCAGCACTTAATATATGTCCATATACATTAGCTATCGTTATCCATGGAACAGATTTGTAAATTTTCTTGTAGTTGATTCAGATAATCTTGGCAGTGCATAATTTCTCACTAATCTACTTGGAAAGTGTTCATGGTCAGAAATTATAACAGCAAGCTATACTGAACACATTGCATACACTAATGCTAAATTTTACTACTGACAGTAGGAAAAAATCCACCATATTTTATAAAATTTATTAAGCATATTGTGATCCTTAAAAACCTAAGTATTTTTTAATTTTATAATTTAATTAAACTAATGAATTTTATGGCAGAATAAGTAAAAGCTAGAGTTATAGAAATAAATCAATGGCCTTTATGTAATTGACATCTTCATTTATAATGACACAAAAGTATCATCAAGTGTTATAGTTGTGTTAGAAATCTGCCAACAAAAGAATCTACCACATTATAACATTCTGAAAATATCTTCATTATCTCTTTGGACTGGCGGGGGAGCAAATAAAGATGTCAGAGAAAGAACCTAAAACAACATTTTCAAATGCCGGTAGTTCATATTTTGGTCTCTTTAGTCTCAATGTTAAGTACTAATCTTATTATTAGCAAAAAGCTTATAGCCCCATTTTTGACATACATTATTGTGCTTTATATACTTATAAAATTTTTAATATTGGGGAATAGAAAACAACAAAAAACAAAACCTCCTCCACTCTAATATGCTAAAAAATAAGTTGTTTATACGGTGAATGATGGGAAATACCAAGTTGGGAAACAAATCTCTGCATTCAGAGAAGTCAAACAAGTATTTATTTTACACTACAGAAAATACCCTGGTAAGTGTTTCAAGTACATAAGAGAAAACAAAATAGTAAAGTTTCCTAAAGAAAATATATGGGATCGCCTATTTTACAACTGTTGAGAGGAATCAACTTGGTACCTTTCATGGCCTCTTCAAAAGAGCAGGGTCTTGCTGGACTAGATATTTCCTTCTTCACATTTACATTCAAAGCACCAGCTACTGCTATTAAAAAAGAAAAGATTAATGTATTTATTTAAACTTATTCATCTTAACAAAATGTGTATTTTAAAATTCTTTAATTGGACTATTTTCTCACAAAGAATCATTAAATTATTTGTTTAATAGGAATTCTAAGTTGAAATGAGTTTTGTAATTACAAGTCTATGCTCTAAAATTCACCATCTCCAATTTGGCAGAAGTATATGCTCATTTATCAAAACAAAACCAAGAGCAGCTTAAAAAAATTCTTATTACAGTAAACACATTGATAATATCTAATGAGTAAAAGAGTGATATGAGAATTTTTAAGCTTATCAAATAAGCTATGTAACATCAGCATGAATAAAATTCATCATTCACCTACATAAATGTATTAAAAATATGAATTCAGAAATATTAGTCAATTAATATAGCTAAATTTAAAAAAACTGGTAAAAATACAGCATCTATATAGCATTATGATTATTCTTTTTTTAAAAAAGATTTATTTATTTTTAGACAGAAGGGAATGGAGGGAGAAAGAGAGGGAGAGAAACATCAACATGTGGTTACCTCTCATGTGGTCCCCACTGGGGACCTGGCCTGCATCCCAGTCATGTGCCCTGACTGGGAATCGAACCAGTGACCTTTTGGTTCGCAGCCCACACTCAATCCACTGAGCTATACCAGCAAGGGCTGATTATTCTTTTTGTAAAGTGTTGAAAAAATCTTTGCTATTATTAATGGAGATTGCTGTGCTATTTGTAGCTAGTCATACCAACTAAATCTATTATGACAACTTTAAATTTAATGGGCCTAAGAACTGAGATTAGTTTTTTTTTAAGATATTATTTATTTATTTTTAGATATAGGAGAAGGGAGGGACACTGATGTGTGAGAGAAACATATTGACCGTTGCCTCTTGCATTTGCCCCAACAGGGGACCAGGCCCACAAACCAGGCACATGCCCTGACTAGGAATTGAAACAGTGACATTTTCGCTTTGCAGGATGACGCTCAACCAAGTGAGCCACACTGGTAAGGGCTGAGATCAGTTCTTATTAATAAAGTTAAGTAAATTCCAAATAAATAGGTTCTTGCCTAAAATGACTATATGATAAATTTATTTAAGTAGATTTTAATTTTTATTTTTAATATTTTTATTTTATATTCCTTATCTTATTCAAAATGGGAATTAAGTCAGCTTATTTTCAATTTCTTATTCTTGACATGGCAGTGTAAAATGATAGTTATATAAAGAGACTACAAAAAGATGGTTACTTGTGAATAGAGAGACAAAATATATACGTCTCCTAACAATGAAGTGATTTACCTTAGCATGCTACACAAGAGGTTCAACAAACGATATACAGAGAATTTAATGAAAAAGAAATCCATAGACAATTTTTAAGCATAACATTAACTTTAACAATCATAGATTTAAAAATAGAAACTAATATTTGAAAAAAATTTAAATTTCTACTTTTAAATCAAATTCTACTCATTTTATTTTTGAACAATAAAAAATATAAGTATTGTATCCCCCATTTCTTTTTTTTATTCTTTTTTCTTTTTAAGATTTTATTTATTTATTTATTTATTTATTTTAGAGAGAGGGAAGGGAGGGAGACAGAGAGGGAGAGAAGCAGCAATGTACGGTTGCCTCTCACATGGCCCTCACTGGGGACCTGGCCTGACTGGGAATTGAACCGGGACCCTTTGGCTCCTAGCCCGTGCTCAATCCACTGAGCTGCACCAGCCAAGGCTATATCCCCCATTTCTTAAAAGGAATCACCACTGAAGAGTCACTGCAAAAAAAATCTAATGGGATTTCCATGTCTTAATTGATTAACATAAATAAAATAAAATAAAGCTGCTTTAATGGTTAAGCAAAGCTTCAGTGATTGAATGGCAATGAAACAAAGGTTTTATGACTCTGCTAAGTATCTAAATGCCTCAGTGCATGCACACGTGATGTACTTTTGGCAGTATAGCCCTAGAGGGCTTCAGAAGGGCTTGTAACTGGCAGAGGGTGCAGACCAGTTTATGTTCGTTTGAGCCCTTGCTCCAATTCTACTTTTGGACCATGTACTCAAGATCCCCAAATTTTCTGACCAACTACTCCATGTGTGTAGTCTTAGGCCTATAGCACAGACAGAGCTTAGAAACACTGGCAGGTGCACCAAGGCCCTCCAGGTGTATAGCAACTAATTTATCACAATGAGATAGTGCAAATTTTCTCTAGCCAAGTCTTCCTGAAATTATATTCTCTCTCACATGTACACCTGAAAAGAAATCACATTTTATACAATACAAAAAAGTGAAATTATTGGAAGATTCTTTAATTAGCTATATCATAAAGGCAGAAGGGGAACACTGGATCTCATTACAAAGTTTGCATGCTATGTATTCAATTAAGGGTTTCTGAGCGCAAATGTTATCTATGATACACAAAATATAAAGGATATTTAAAAGAATAAACCTGTAATAATAAGTACCTAAATGTGGCTAAATCTAGCCAATTAATATAGGCTTTAAAGCAGAAGACTTAAATCTGTTTTATTTAGCAATTTATCAAAAGGAAATTTATAATAATCAGCACTTATTAAGAAATGAGGATTCTTAGTGTTGATTCTAGCACATCAAAGTCCTGAAGTTCTTTATAATTAACCAATAAAAACAACCATAAAACATCAGATTTTCAAGACAGTAAAAACTATAAAGCTATTTCCTGACATACACATACGTTTAATTCTCTTTTCCCTGCCCACACAAATGACACAGACGCTCCTTAGGAAAAAGTTCTTTTGTGTTAATTATGTCAGCTTTCTCCCCACACAAGTAAGCACCTTCTTACACAAAATAGTCAGTGTCAATATTTAGTAACTAGCAGTTACTAAAATGCTTTAACCACCATTAGTTTTTTTAAATTGAATTGACTGGGGTGTAAACTACTGTTAGTTTTAAATTAAACTTTCTTGGATTTTTGAGACTTTCCTAGAATGGAAACTATAAAATATTTGGTCTTTGACTTTAAGTCAGTTTTCTCTTCCCTATTTTTGTTGAAGCCAGTATATTATTTCTAAACTTGCCCTTTTTCTGTCTGAAATTTCTACTTGTGATCTTTTATTCTGAGACAAATACTATGAAGATTTCATTAGTGCTACACTGCACCATACTTCTGTGCAAACTGGTAGAAAATAATCAATGTTGTGAAATTCAGGCATGATTAAAAAAAAAAAAAGGAAACTGGTCCACTATGATAGAAAGTAAGTTATCAAGACTAGTTATAACTGTCCTAGCTACTGTTTCCACACTTTTTGTTACCAGAGATTTCTTTTCCTGCCACCTTTTTCCACTTTGCACCTTACTGAATCCTGAACTATTTGGGAAAAACTTACAGATACAGAAGAACTGTGAATTCTGAAAATACCTGAGCCTGGAATAAAGTGAACCAATGGTAAGTATGGCAGAAATCAAGCCTAGGTCAATGGGAACATGTGAAGAGTTTCCACTTCCAAAATGTTCTCCCTACTTCTGCCAGGAAAAGGCTTCTCTTCTTCACGCAACTAAATGAATGCAGGCAAACAACTCATAATATACTTCTTACCCAGAAGATCTAAAGATCTTCCAAACTCTTAACATTTCAATTGCTCTTATTGCTCTGGTTTCTAAAGCATCTATTTTACCTAAATGCTTAAAATTATATTTAAAATATTTATTCATCAGTAATCTTTGATATTTTGATTATAAAGATTAGAAAATCTTATAAGCATATAACTCTTTGTAATTTTATAACTCATCTCTCTAAGCTTATCTCTCACCTCTCCCAAAATTCATCCTACAAAAAAGCCAGTCACACTAAACTATTAGCAATTTCCTAAAGTTGTCACTTTCACCTTTCTGCACATTGAGAAGTACTCAGTGAATGGTAATTCTTACTAAAGAGTAACCTGTATGATGACTCTGGAGAGTCTGACTTTCGAGCATAAGGCAGAAATGATACCCTTTAAACATAAGGGTAAAAGCAGTATTTGGTGGCCATCTTCTTAGGAAATAATGCTAGCTCTAAAAAATACTAGTACCAATTGATCTTAGTATACAACTTTTTCTTTTTCACTGGCTGGTCTTCTTCATATCTTTCCAAAGTACTAGAAATTAATCATTCATTTTAATTCAGAATTTTTTATTTTGACATACCTGGGTCTGGAGTGTAAGTGAATGGCTGAACATCATGAGATCTTCCAGCATTGGTCACTACATATATTCCCACCGATACTGGCAATGTTATATGTTGGTCATGATATGGAGGAACCTTCACAATAAGATGATTCTAATTGAAAGAAAATTACAAGAGTCAGAAAAGAAGCAATATTTAAATACAAATTTTGAAATAAAAATTATAATTAAGTACATTTCCTGTTAGCTATAAAGTTTAACAGTCCTACTAGAAAAATATATTTTAAAGCTCAGATTCACAGGCATCAGGATATTAACCTTATAACTACTTTAAGATAAAATCCAAATCTTTTACAATGGCTTATAAGTTTCCTGCCCTGACAACTTTATCTCATTTCCATTCTCCCCAGATTGTTTATACTCTAGCCACACTGACCTTCTCAGTACATTCTTTTTTTTTTTTTAAGATTTTATTTATTTATTTTTAGACAGAGGGGAAGGGAGGGAGACAGAGAGGGAGAGAAACATCAATGTGCGGTTGCCTCTCACACGGCCCTCAGTGGGGACCCGGCCCGCAACCCAGGCATGTGCCCCAACTGGGAATCAAACCGGGACCCTTCAATCCATTCTTTTAACAGAGCCTTTACAACTCACTGTTCTCTCCTCTTGGAATATTTTCCTTCCCCTGTTCAAATGTCTACTTTCTTAACCATTTTCAGGTCTTATTCAAATGTTACCTCCTCAGAGAAGCCTTCTCTGACTATCCTTGGGAATGAAGGTAGCACACCTCCCAGTCTTAATTACATAATCTTGTTTATTTCTAAAACATTACTTACCACCTGAAATTACAGTGACTATTTGCTGATTTTTTGTCTCTCTCCAACCTCAAGAATGTTAAGTTCCATGAAAACCTAGACATTTTGTTCTTCAGTCTATCCAGCCTGTTGAGTGCCTTACTCAAAACACATACAACTAGATTTGTTGAATAAAACAATGAATAAATTTTGAGGAAAAAATACACCCACCAAGCACAGTATCAGTTACCATATGTTCTGTCCAACCTTAAGTGAGATGTATTTAACAAGCCAGTTCACTGCTTGCTAATCACTTTAGTTCTCATTTAGCCAAATAGGGTTCAGTTTACCCAAACCCCAGCAAATCAAAGTTATTTTTTGTCAGAAAAGTGGCAGAAGCATCCTTATGAGAAAAGGGAACAGTTTGTAAATGCTTCACCAGCACTTACTCAAGGGTACTCAAGGGTACTACATCTTCTTGTAAGATACTGTGAACCACATTAGACTTCCTCTATTCTTCCCTGGTACGATATAGTAATGGGAACAAACATCAAAGGATGGAGATTATGCTTTTGTACTTGAGGACATTGATATGCAGGAGGCCAATGATGACAGCTGAGGGTGAAGTGCATTTGATGACGTTTTTTACTTTGGCTATAGCTGATTGACTCGGTTTAACAGAACATGTGACAAATAAGGCCAAGATCTAGGTTCTAATTTCTGAACACTTAATTTGTGTCTAAGCCATCTTAAAACACTCTCTGAAATAGTCGCATTATAAACAAAAAATATCTGACAGCACATACTCAATATCATATGTCATCAAAAAATGTAACTGCACTAACCCAACTTCTAAGAAAATGTTTTTAAATCTGGCCTACCCTCATTTTTACTCTTTGGATTAAACACTGCAACTACAACACAAAGCAGTTTAAAAGACTGCTGAACAGATGGACGTGTGAAGTATCCTCTCATTTTAAAATTATTTGGCAACTTTTATAAACAAATTATTCTTCTGAATAAAAACTTGGCTTTGGTAATGAGTAACAAAATTAGTGTTCAAAAGTTACTTAAGCAAATCTACTTTGAAACCTTTTAAAAACCAAACAAACCTATTTTGATACTAATTCTTCATATTTCCTCAGTCTGAATCTATTTTACAAGTGATTTGGATTAGAAACTAAGGAAATTGTGGATAGTGATAGTTGTTTTTAAATACAACTCTCACAAATTAAGAGCAGTTAACTGTTACTGAGCTAGGAGTACAGTACAGACAAAACAAGCAAAGGATTAGAGGCTTTTGGAGCAGGTACAATGTTCTCCGGGGTAAAAGGAGAACATTTGAATCTTAATTTCTTAGAAAAATCTTCTTGGAATCAAAAATAACTTTCTTTTTCCCAAGGGATAAACTTTTTCAGAGTTTACAAGCAATGGTGCTAGATTTTTTCACTTCCCTAAGAGATAATCTATCATTCCTAAATAAAACAATTTAAAAACACATAACCTCTGAACTCTCAAGCCTTTGTTTAGTTTAGTTATTCACATAAATTCTGAAGATCTTTTTGGTCTTGATTGACTATCAAGAACTTGTTTTCCATATTTATACTGAAAATTCCAAAAGCTTCTCCATATGTTTTTATTCTTACACTCCAAAAAATGTAACAGAAAGAACCTAGAAAACTAAAGGCTGAGAAATAATAATCCATATAATTTTCTTTTTTTGATACACTAATGCTTGTTTCATGTTTTTAAAAACAAGTTATTCTTAAATCAAATATACCTCTGCCTGGTTCTTTTTAATACACCCGGTTTTTATTTTTTTATTTTTCTTTAATTTTTAAATTATTTTATTGTTGTTCAGTTACAGTTGTCTGCATTTACCCTCCCCCCACCCCACCCCAGGCAACCCACCTCCCTCCCTTGCTTCCACCCTCCACCTTGGTTTTGTCCATGTGTCCTTTATAGCAGTTCCTGAATATCCTTGTCCCCCTTCTCAACTTCCCCCTCCCCGCTGGTTACAGCCATAATGTTCTAAACTTCAATGTCTCTAGTTCTATTTTGTTTCTCTGGTTGTATTTTGCTTGCTTACCTCACAAGCGTCTTGGCTGTGACTGGTCTGAATTCCCTGGTAGCTGATCTGGCCTCGGTGCCTTCGCTCCTGAGTCCTTATACAAAACCTTTTAACATTTCATATAGTAGAGGCTGCATGATGATGTACTCCTTGAACTTGACCTTATCTGAGAAGCACTTTATCTGCCCTTCCATTCTAAATGAAAGTTTTGCTGGATAGATTATTCTTGGTTGTAGTCCCTTGCTTTTCATGATTTGAAATATTTCTCTCCAGCCCCTTCTTGCTTGGAAGGTCTCCTTTGAGAAGTCTGCTGACAGTCTTATGGGAATTCCTTTGTAGGTAACTGTCTCCTTTTCTCTTGCTGCTTGCAAGATTTTCTCCTTATTCTTAATCTTGGGTAATGTAATTATGATGTTCCTTGGTGTGTTCCTCTTTGGGTCCCACTTCTTTGGGGTTCTCTGAGCTTCTTGGATTTCCAGGAAGCCTATTTCCTGTGCCAGATCTGGGAAGTTCTCCTTCATTATCTGTTCAAAAATATGTTCAATTTCTTGGTCTTCCTCTTGTCCTTCTGGCAGCCCTATGATCTGGATGTTGGGTCATTTACAAATGTCTCTGAGGTTCCTGAGTCCCTCCTCATTTTTTTGAATTCTTGTCTCTTCCTTCTGGTCTACACTATTGGTTTGAGTCCCGGCTTCCTTTTTTTTTCCTATTGGTTCCCTGTAGATCATCCCTCATTATCTTTATCGTGTTCTTCATTTGTTCATTTATTTGCGTCCACCTTTCTTCCAGTTTTGTTAGCATTTTGATTACCAGTGTTTTAAACTGAGCATCTGATAGGTTGACTATGTCGTCATCTGTTAGTTGTAACTTGTTCTGATCTTTCATTTTGGCCATTTTCATTCTTTTTATCTCGGTGCACTTGTCAGCTTGCCGGTGCCGGCAACCTGGGTCGCTTTTTGGGTGAAGTTTCCTCTGGGGGCGGGGCCTGGGAGGGAGCAACGGCGACTGCCGATCACCGCTGGCTCCCTATCTCCCTTCGCTCCCTAGTTCCCCACCTCCTTTTCCACCAGTCTCGGCCCTGCTGGTTCCCACTGGCCTCTCCGGAAACACCTATGACCTGCGGGGTTCACTTGTTGTTCGGGGTCGTGTTTTGTTTAGGCGCTCGCGGCATGAGTCCCTCCAGGCAAACTGCCTCTAACTCCGCTCCTCCACTTGGTTCTGCCTCACTTACCGGCCTGGATGTTCATCCTCTCCAACCTCCTGGGTGTCGGACTTCACTTCATTTCCTTTCTATCCGTTCTGGTTGTTTAGTTTTTGCTATTGCGTTTGTTGTTTAAACTCTCTGGTTGTGCGGGCGGCGAGTGTGTCCACCTACGCCGCCATCTTGGCGGAAGTCCCATACACCCGGTTTTTAGTTTCTAGTTCCCTTTTAAAATCACTTCCACATTTCAAGCTGCTAGTTCTCTTTTCTTTTTTTAAAAATCATATTTTATTGATTATGCTATTATAGTTATCCTAACTTTTCCCCCTTTGCCCTCCTCCACCTAACATCCCCATTTCCTCAGGTAATCCCCACACAATTGTTTATGCTCATGGGTCATGCATTTAGGCTCTTCTGGTAAACCACTCCCTATACTGTACTTCACATCCCTGTGACTATTCTGTAACTTAACTACCAATTCGTACTTCTTAATCCCTTCACCTTTTCACCCATTCCCCCAGAACCACCCCCTCTGGCAACCATCAAAATGTTCTCTGCGCGGGCTGGGAACCAAAGAATCCCGGTTCGATTCCCAGTCAGGGCACATGCCTGGGTTGCAGGCCAGGTCCCCATGAGGGCCATGTGAGAGGCAACCATACATTGCTGTTTCTCTCCCTCTCTGTCTCCCTCCCTTCCCCTCTCTCTAAAAATAAATAAAGAAATATTTAAAATGTTCTCTGTATCTATGCTTTTTTCTGCTTGTTTGCTTAGTTTGTTTTTTTAGATTCAATTGTTGATAGATATGTATTTATTGCCATTTTATTGTTCATAGGTTTGATCTTTCTTCTTCTTAAATAAGTGCCCTTAACATTTCATATAATAATGGCTTGAACTCCGTTAGCTCTTTTTTTTTTTCTGGGAAGCTCTTTTATATGCTCTTTGATTCTAAATGATATCTTTGCTTGGTGAGTAATCTTGGTTGTAGGTCCTTGCTTTTCATGACTTTGAATATTTCTTGCCAATCCCTTCTAGCCTGCAAAGATTCTTTTGAGAAATCAGCTGACAGTCTTATGGGAACTCCCCTGTAAGTAACTAACTGCTTTTCTCTTAATACTTTTAAGATTCTCTCTTTATCTTTAACCTTTGGCATTTTAATCATGATGTGTCTTGGTATAGGCTAATTTTCTCTTGTTTCCTTTGAAAACCAACATAAACACACACAGGGGTGGCAAAATTAGGGTTACAGTTGTAATACAAATAAATAATACAATAATTAATACATAATACAAGAATAAACTATTTCACATACTCACAACTGTAAACTTTTTGCCCACCCCTGTGTGTATGTATATGTGTATGTGTATATATAAAAATATATATATAATGATCAAACAATGGCCTATAGAACTTATCTAAAATTGTTCAAATGGGAGTAGATATAATGGCAATATGCCTATCACATATTATGGCCTTGACTAAAAGAGCCAAATATTAAACAAAGAACCGTTTTCTCCAACTTCGTTAACCTCAATTTTTGTATAGTAGAAAAAGTTTAATACTTGATGAGTTGAATTTGGGCTTGCAAATAAATAGCTATCACAATTATTAAAATGCAATTTGCAAAGTTATCTTCAAATGGTCTCTTCTATTATACTGTCTTCTGAACATTTTTTAATATTATAGAGGCCCTTTCAACTTCTCTGTATAGGCCTGATATTTCTTTATTACCAGTAAGTCTCATTTCTTTTAATAGGTTTTCTGATCATCCATCCCCATAAATGTTTAATTTTGTGTTTTTTCTTTAATTTAATCTCTAGGATCAATTCTTATATCTCAGATCTGATTCTACTCTAAATACTTCCCAGAAATCCCCTTGGGGGAAAAAATCCAGAAAGTTCTCTTTGAAAAAGATAAAAATTTTATTTTTATTTATTTTTTAAGATTTTATTTATTTATTTTTAGACAGAAGGAAAGGGAGGGAGAAAGAGAGAGAGAAACATCAATGAGTGGATGCCTCTCACGTGGCCCCCACTCGGGACCTGGCCTGCAACCCAGGCATGTGGCCTGACTGGGAATCGAACTGGCAACCCTTTGGTTCACAGCCTGCACTCAAGCCACTGAGCTACACCAGCCAGGTCTTAAAAAGATAAAGATTTTGCCTGGCTGGTATAGCTCAGTGGATTGAGCGTGGGCTGGGCACCAGAGGGTCCCAGTTCGATTCCCAGTCAGGGCACATGCCTGGGTTGCAGGCCAGGTCACTGGTGAGGGCCATGTGAGAGGCAACCGTACATTGCTGCTTCTCTCCCTCTCTGTCTCCCTCCCTTCCCTCTCTCTAAAATAAATAAATAAATAAATAAAATCTTAAAAAAAAAAAAAGATAAAGATTTTAAAATGAACAGTAGAACCACAGAATTAATGAAAGATTGTACTGTAATTTAATTTGTTTACATACTTGTTTGCAAAACCCCCAGAATCTCTAGGTATAGCTACCAAATAAGTATATAACTCTTTTCCATTCTACCACATATCTTATTTTTATGATTATTATAGCTGGGATAATGCCCTGAAAAAAAGCTTTAAAAAACTATACCTACTTCATGCCTCAGAAGTAAAGAAAGAAGGAAGGAAGGAAGAAAAGAGGAAGAAGAGAGGAAAAAGAGAAGGGCTTCATCTTTGGGGATCTCTTAGACCTTGCTCTACGGATCCTCTCTGACTGTTTCTGATTTGTGTCCTTTTGCTGTAATAAAACTACGATAGTTAAGTATAGTTCTTTCCTGAATTCTGTAAATTGTTCTAGCAAGTCTGAGAGGGGAGTGGGAACTGTTGAATTTGAATCCAACTGTTCAAAAGTGAGAGTGGCCAAGAGACCACCAAACTTGTGGCTGATGTCTGAAGGGAGAGCAATCTCAGGAAGTACTATGCCCTTTGCTTTGAGTTTGGCAATATGCTGAATATAACGTTGGATGCATGATATTTAAAAATTATATTAGATTTTTCTTAAAACACAAAGGAATAAAAATAAATAAAAGACAAAGGAATTCAGAACTTTTTTGAAAAACTAGGTAGAGATTCTTAATTTTTTTGCCTTTCTAATTTCTTTGCTTGTTTACATTTGCTTTTTGATTCCTATCAGCATTTTATGCTAAATTTTAGGCCTTGAGTATTTTACACATTTATTATATCCCTACTTCTCTAGTTTCTATGATCCACACCGAAACATACTACTGTTCTGCATGTTTTCTATCTGATTTGCATAAAAATTTATTCTCTTCTGCTAGTCTCAACATTTGTTTGGTCTTATTTGTTCTGCATATTAATTCTTAAGTCAGTTCTTTATTCTTGTTTTCAAGTTCCTTTTCCTTGTTATCTAAAAAACAATACATAGTGAGGGCCTACAAATACACACTCTTTAATACAAATCTAACAAATTGCAAAGTAACTAACAAACATAAAACAGTTGGAACATAGCAAGTATTCAATAAATAAATTTCCTTTAATTTAACTAACAGTAGGTTAAGATTTAAGATAATCCAAATTCCCAGAGCAAATAAATAATAGAAAAGAAATGTTTCATTTATTAGCAATGACAATTTGCTAATGCTCTTAAACTTTTTAAAATAGAAAACTATCACTTCTAGCATCTGTGGAATAGTTCTATTTCAGTTAAAGAAATCTAAGAAAGAAACTTTAAATGATTTACATCAATTCCATATAAAGAAAAAAATTTACTCTGTTGATTCAGGAAAATTTTGGAACAAAATTGAAACAAGCAAACTATAAAAAGGCTTAAATTATACCTGATGAAATAATTCCATGTCAATTTCAGCTTCTGACTTCCAAGAGTTTTCATCTGATTGAAACAAAAACAGTGGCTTACTAAAAATTTGAAAAAATTTTTACTTTGCAATTATGACTGTATCTTTATAACAAAGTGAAATATGCAACAATCTTTATACCAGTATTATGCCTACTTACCAGAAATATTTTCTTGGAAAATCACTTTGGTTCCTTTCAGAAAGTTCTTGCCAATTAAAAATACTTCTTCCTCTCCTTTCACTGAACAGCTATGCAAGCTTTTCTTTAAAATTTCTGGCACTCCCGCTGGCTGAGCTGTGGATATACATAAGCATTCCATAAAAAGAACCACCAACACTTATTTTTTACCTAAAATCAACCCTCAATTATTGTCTTTATTGACCTCTAAATTTGACTTCCTTTATTCTACAACTTAACTTTTACCTGAGAACAGAAAAAATAGAAAAGCCCCTATTAATTTTTAATAACTCTTGAAGGTTTTATGGGAATGGATTAATGTCTAAGACGAGGTTTTAATTTATTAAATGTCATCTTTGTTTTCTAATTCCAGAAATAAAAAAGTTTTAAAATATGAACTTCGTCTTGTTTTTGTCTTAATAACATTTTTTACAACTTCAATTTAAAAACATGCTTGTCCCATAATCCTAACTTAAAGTGTCAGCCATGCTATGCCACTGTAAGACTTCTGAGGCAATGAGTGCCTCTGGGTGGTACTAGGGTTCCTTTAAGGATCTAGACCCATTAGTCAGAAGACCTATACCAAAAGAGTACCTGAACACAGACTGCATCCAATTCAGAATAATTCTACTAGGGAAATTTCCCTGAACTGGAATATCCTGAGGTTAAAAAAGAAAATGCACTTGATTTTCAATTACAAAGACTACGAACTACTATTAAAATTAACAAAGAGATACCTTTTGCAACAGCATGGATGGAACTGGAGAGCATTATGCTAAGTGAAGTAAGCCAGGCAGTGAGGGACAAATACCTTATGATCTCACCTTTAACCGGATCATAACCAACAAAAGCAGAAAGCAAGCAAAACATAATCAGAGATGCTGAAATTAAGAACAAGCTAATAATAGACAGGGGAGAGGGGGGAGGGGACAATGGGGAGAAGAGTTTTCAGGAATCACTGTAGAGGACACATGGA
>PVJI01028381.1:0-16573 GCA_004026765.1 Micronycteris hirsuta
GGGACTTGAAAGGGGCATCAGAGCATACTATGGAAATATTGGGTATTAGGTATTTCGGAATACTTAACCCAGCTTGGGGGAGGGGGCATGGGCAAAGGGAAAGGAAAATCAGGGTGCAGTGGAAATAGAAAATACACTTAAGTCAGCTTGATGGGCGGGCAGAGGAGAGAGGGGTGGTTGCAGGTACAAGGCCATCGTGAGGCACTACAGAAATTCAAAAGATGCGACTGTGAGAAAATTCTCGGTGGTGTGACAGGGGGCCTGAAAATAGTCGTGGAGTAAGGGCAAAGAGTAAACAGGGAGACACTAAAGGCAGCGTGGACTTTAGGGAAAAGACATCCTTCACTGAACTATTAAGGTTACGTCAAAGGAAGTGGAGAACAAGAACTGAGATGGGGAAGAGGTGAGCAAGGTCTAGAACATCCAAGGGTGGGAGTCATGGCTGGTTATAATGAGAACACAAATGATTAATCATAATGAAAATCCTGGAATAATAAAAATGGCTACAGCAAAGCACAGATGGAGTCTGGGATGAAGCAGAGACAAGATTTGACAAGGTGGGGCATCTCTGAAAGGTAACCTGGCATTTCTGTCAGGAATGTCAGGTTTGTCAGGGTGTACAAATTGTTTTAAAAGTGCAGTGTGTGTGTGTGTGTGTGTCCAGGGGGTGGGGCAGAATTAGCACTTTGTCTCCTTCAGCCAGTGTGGTAAATACAGAAGGCTCTCTGGCGTGGTGGTGGCCTATGGTATATACTAAGTCATGTGGTATCAGGTTTCTCCCCACTTCACTGTACCAAGGAGTTCCATGCCCTTCCCATCCATTCTATCCCCAGGGCCTCTGGAAGCCTCTCCCTCACCCTGCAGCAAATGTGGGGATGTGGGAGTCATCCCTCACTTTCGAATGGGCTACAGGCAAGGAACACCCATAGGGATCTCTGGCGACCCCCGAGTGACCGCACTCACCTCTGGAATCAACACTCGCTGAACTGAGTGCACTAATAGGGAACACCAAGGAAGGGTACCTCACCTGGCTTTGTGGGGCTCAGAGGGAGCAGCTATCACACGCAAAAGAGTGGCCAGGGTACTCCGCTTCCAGCTGTGTGCAAGGTAAAGTCCCTGGGGGACAGGCCTGGCTAACAAATGACTTTCTGGCAAAGGCTCAGACACCCATAGACATAAGCCTGCAAGTCAAGGAGGCTACAAATAGAAGGAGGAACTGCGACCTCTCAGCCGCTTCCAATTCATTCAGCCACCAAGAAAATAGAGAAAGCCTTCTATGATTCAGGCCGAGTGACAGAAACTGGGCTGCAAATAACAAAAGGAGCAGGTATGGCCCTGCTGAGGCCGTATTTGTCAATACCACCTCCAGAGGCAGTCAGGTGTGAATCTGAGGCTCACATTACTAGGTGACTTTCCTGTCTAGAGCCACAAGGGTGGCAAGTGACCTATCCTAGACAAGACCCCGAGCGAGCGCATTCCCTGCAAACCCAGAGTGCTTTCCTATAGGCCACCCTGCGGTGCCTCTCTGCCTGCCAATGCACTCACAAGGTCTCTGTCTTCAAAACACACTGGCGAAGTCAGGGGAACAGGTCTCAGTAACCCCGACTGCAGCCTGAAGCCCTCTTGGCGACAGGGCTGACTTTAAAGTCTTCCCCTTTTATAGCAAGAGGCTCATAGAAGCCAGGCCCCTCCAGGCCAGTCAGTCAGTAAGTGGGAGAGCACACAGAGCAAGGATGTACTGAGCCTCTCCCCTGTACCAAGGCCTTGCCGCATACTAACTATCTCTGCTAGGTCAGTAAAATTACACCCCCTCTCTCCCCCATTTTACAGGAAGCACCAGCTAGCCCAGGGGAAGAAATAATGTCCTTCTAGAACCTGTCAGGATCCATGTTTTCTTCGGCTCTGGTGGGGAATAATATTTGTCCAGTGGGCTAAAACGGGTATTTGCTAGTGTGGGCCAAGGAGCTTAATTCAGCCAGAGAACCAGTACAAAGGGAGAGAGGGTGGGAGAATACGCCCGGCTGCACTGTAAAATGCTGGCTGCTGGAATTCTGAGGGCTTCAGGCAGGAGGCTCCACAGGGCAGCACAAAGGACTGGGTGGCCTGGCCTAACCCAGCCAGAAAGCAATCAATGCCCCAGGCTCATTCTCCCCCACCCCTTGGCCTGGAGGTTTGGTGTCTCCCACCCCTCCCCAGCCCTCAACACACTGCACTGGTAGTGCAAAGGGTTAACTTTCATTTGATTGGCTCCAGACTGAACAAGGGCTGGCTTTCCAGTGGCTGTAAAATGGATGGCAGGGCTGAGGGAGAGGTGGCTAAAGGGGCTTCGGGAAGGTGGTGAGAAAAAGAATATCCATCGCTTCTTTTCCATAAATCCTTTGAGCTCTGTGCAGTGACCAGAGGGGACACCGGCTGGGAGCCTCTCGCTGTGTAAATCAGCAACCTAAGCTGCCCCCACCGCCCAGCAGTTTCCACAGAGTGAGTTTAAAAGCTGCAGTTTTCGTTGGCCAGCATTCCTCCTAAGTGAATTGAGTTTCTGGGTCCTAGAAGCCCCCAGTTGTTTAGGAAGCTCAGGTATACAGAGCCCCCAAGTCCCCAGTGCATAGCCAGACTGGCAGCTGCCGTTTGCTGCTTGCCTAAATTGTGCCAGACTTCGATGGCTGTTTTCATGCATCGTCTCTAACTTTTGCAGCAGTCCAGCCAAGTAGGCGCCACCAGGCCAAGTTTACAGAGGACGAAACTCAGGGTCAGATAACAGAAGCAGGTCGCTAGGGTCACCTGGTTGGTCACTGAAGCCTTGGATGGGAACTCGGGGCCAGCCAAGCCGGAAGCCAGCACTGTTCTCCTGAAACAGCAGGCTGCATCACCAGGACCTCTGGGGCGGACTTCTGTCTTCAAACTCCACCGCCACCCAGGGTCAAAGTGAGAAAGAGCATGCTGGGGTGGGGTGAGGAGGCTTGGGAAAATAAAGTCAATGATCCACTTGGGCATCAGATGTGGATGCCCCTTCCTGCTGACCTGTTGCAGGCCTCATCACCAGGTATCCTTGAGGGGTTGCTATGTGTGGAACGAGGATTTCCTTCCCAGACAAGTGTGTCTTTCCTGTCCCAGCACATTGCCCAGAAAACGTGGCCACCCTGAACACTCCATCAATCCTCGAATTCTAGGTCCTGGCTATCGCACAGTGGATCAACCAAACAGCAAACTTTCTGGGCCCGCGGCATTGTTCGCTGGTCCCATTTTCGATCCAGAAGGTACAAGGGCCGGCAGAAATCTTACCTTGAGCAGAGGAGAGTGCCTGCGGCAAGGCACAGGCAGTGAGCAGTGGGTATCGAAACGATAGGCTGAGGGGTGTCCTCCTGGGACCCAGCGGAGTGGCCTTGGCCTTAGCAGTCAGGGGCAGAGCAGACCAAAGCCATGGCGAAAGGCAGATATGGATTCTGCCTGGGCCTACTCAGGCACTCCTGTGAGGTGGGTAGTGGCCAGGATCCCTCTGTCTCCTTCTTTCGGCAGAAGCACAGAAATCCAGCCTCCTGAAGGAAATGCCTTTGCCATAGTGGTGGTGTTGGAGAATAGTGATTGGGATGAAGGTGTACTGAGCTCTGTATACAGGTTACCCCAGGGCTTACAATCCGTGAAACAGTTAAACATTAAAGAGCATTAAAGAAAAATAACGGGGGAGCCATCCAGGGCTCGGAGGAAAGGTTGTGGAGGAAAAGCAGACCCCAGGCTTGTACTGCTCGTCACCCAGCAGGCATGGAGCTCACGCCGGGTAGCTTAAAGTGGAAGGTAGAGCCCATAACCAGCTGGTGAGAATCAGGCCCGGGTCTTGACTGGTCAAGGTCTGCCTTGGCTTGTGACTAATGAAAGACATCCTTGCAAATGTTATCACAAAGCAAGCGATGCAGGAGAAGTGCCTGAAATCCCTCCTGTGACTCTGACCAAGGAGGCTCTTGATTCATTCTTGGCCTGCAAAGTGTCGAAAATAACTGGGTCCACGCCATTTTGGATGTTGAGATTACCTAACAATCCACCCATTCACTCACTCAACACAGGTTTTCAAAGGTCTATTTGTGCCAGTCACAGTTCCAGTTGCCTAGGAAACATGTATGAACAAATCGCAAGCTCCGTTGCGTGGAAACAGCAAATAAAAGGTAAACCTTTTCAATACCAAATGATACAGTGCCCTAGAAGGTGGTAAGCACTCTGGCTGGCTGCAGTGGGAGTAGTAAGCCCACAGAACAGAGAGAAGGTGCGCTGGAAATCCCAGGAAAGAAAGGGAGTGTTAAATTCAAAGCCAAAGGGTGGTCAGGGTTGTCCTCATTGGAGGGGGGGCATTTCAGCTAAGAAAGGAAGAAGGTGAGGGGGTTCGCTTTACTGCTATATAGAGGAAACGTTGTTCAGGCAGGAGGACCAGTGAGTGCCAAGGCTCCAAGGCCCAGATGCCTCAGGTTTGAGGAATGGTGGAGAGGCCCGTGTGACTGACATGTTATGAGCAAACAGGACAGGAGTTGCAGATAAGGTCAAAGAGATGAACGGAATCGCACATTACGTAGGGCCTAGTAGGCCATTTTAAGAGACTTGGCTTCTGATGGCAATGAAGCGTGGCGGGCAGGAGGAGGGAGGCAGTGAGGGATTGAACAGAGGAGTAGCACCATTTGACTTACCCTTTGACGGGCTCACTTTGAATACTTAGTATATTGAGGATAGAGTGAGAGTGGGCCACGGTGGGGGCAGGGAGACCGGTAGGAAGCTAGAGCTGCAAGTCCGGCTAGAGACCATGGAGATTCGCATCCCCCCGGTCACAGTAGATACGGTGAGAACTGCCCAGTTTCTGGATATCTTTTGAGGTTGACTCAGCAGAATTGCTTTGGATGGTTTGGATGTGGAGTGTCAGAGGAGTCAGGGATGTCTCCAATTTTTTTCTCTCGAGCAACTACTAGAATGGTGTGACGGTCAACTGATATGGAGGAAGGCCGTGATTAGAGGAGACCTTAGAGTTGGGAGAGGGGATCGAGAATTCAGTTTGGACGTGTTGAAGTAAGTCAATGTCTCTTTGACACTCACATGCATTGAAAAGCAGCTGTATACAGTTCAGTGGTGTAGCTGTCAGGAATTTGGCTGGAAGGTTGTGCCTAAGAAGCCACGAGACTATAGGTCGTCAGCTAGGGGGTGAGTGTATATAGGGAAGAGCAGAAGAGAAGAAGATCGTGGCCAGTTGCCTGCAGCATAAAGGGGTCAGGGAGAAGAGGGGGCACCGGCTGAGGAGAGTGAGAGGTGTCACCAGTGCTATAGACTGAGAGTGCAGTGCCCCGGGAGCCATGTGAGGCAAACTGTATCAAGGGAGAGCCGGTGGTCAGCTATGCACAAAGGGCCGATGCCAGGTGAAATAAGGGGGAGGGGGAGAAGTGACCATTGGACTCAGTGAGGCACAGGTCCCAGGTGAGCTTGATGAGAGCAGCTTCATGAGAAGGTTGGGTGACAAAGCCCGCTTTGGACAGTTTAAGGGAGACTGGGAGGAGAGGAGCCAGTGAGTGTGGACATGTCCTTAAAGGAGTTTTGCCGTAAAGGGGAGGAAAGAAGTCAGGCAGTGTCTGGTGGAGGAAGAGGCAGTCGGGAGAAGATTTATTTCAGATGGAAGAAATAGCATTGTGCTGGAGGGAGGTGCTCAGGGCAGAAGAGTGAAATCAACAGCACAGGGCAAGCAGAGAGAATTGTTAGAGCAGTCACTTTGAGTTAGCAGAAGGGCACTTGGACCTCACATAAAGAGAAGGACTGCAGCATGCACAAGGAGTTGCAAAGCACATCATTACTGGATCGTGAGGATGTCATCCAGGCTTTCTGGCCCGCCCCTGAACACCTCTAGCTGAGGTCAGGCACCTGTCCCTTTGGTGAGCCTCCCTGTCTGTTGAGCATCTATTATGTGCCAGGCACACCTCAGAGCACCTTAGTAGCATTGCGTACTCCCCACAAGTCAATGTGGGTTATATCGTGACGCCCATTTTACAGGCTAGAGATGTGCTGCACAAGGAGGTCAGACAGACTGGCAAGGGTGCTTAGCCAAAAGATCTGAGCAGTGAAGTTTCAAGCCCAAACAGGCTGATTCTCAAGGCAGACATACAACCACAGGCTTGGACCTGCTGGCAACTCCACGTGTGCAGTTACGCTTGCTGCCCCTCACCGCTGGTAACAAGGCTCCCCACTGAACCACAGCTGCTTCAAATGCCCGTGCGATAGCCAGTCTGGATGTCTGAGTGCCTGCCTCAGGTGTGTGTACGGCCATGCCACTTCAGCGATGGAGCTCTATCTTGGGTCTGAGACTGAGCGTGGCAAAGCATAAAGGGGTCAGGGAGCCCCTTTATGCTTTGACTTGCTCAAACCGGACCCCTCCTCTGGAGGCTGGCCCAGCTGCAAGTGGCACTGACATCCCAGAACCACAAAACTGTCCTCTTCTTGACTTTCAGAACATGCTTATCACAGGAAGGCTCATTGCCTGACCAACCCAAGACAGGAATTCCCTGGGAACATTAATAACTCTGGTCAAATGAAAAGCCACTGTGCCATTTGGGGCACTATCCACTAGACTGCTGGGGACACACACACACACACACACACACACACACACACACACACACACAATCTCTTTGTTCACCTTTCAGTTGGGGGCTTTCTCCCATTGGCTTCATCCTGTCCTCTATCCACTCCCTACCAAACCTGTCTGGCAAAAGATCCCATCTGATACCACCTCAAGCACGAGCTTCACTCTGAGGGCTCTGAGGGCGAGGCCCATGTGCAGGGTAAGCCTGAGGCTAGATAGATAAGGCTTCCACAGGACTGGGTCTCAGGTTACAGGGTCCAGGCCTATCCCGGGAGAAGAATAATCCTGTGGCTGATCTGAGCCAGTGAGGATGAGTTCCCATTCCATGAGAAAGAAAGGAAGAGGAGATGGCATTGGGGCCATCGGAGACCCGTGTTTGGAGGGCAGTTTAGTTTATAGATGAGCTCCTGCAAAGCGCTCACCCACCTTCTACCCACTCCAATAGCCCTGACCCAGCAATGGCGATCAAGGCCTTAAGGTGCCCCACTCCTCCGCAAATGGACATTTAGTATCATCTTCCTGTGTTTTCCACTCAAACGGTGCTTTAGCAAACATGCTTGCAACTGTGCCCCTCTTTCCAGAGAAGAGCTCCTCCGAGATGCTCCCCAACCCTGCGGCAGCGACTGCAATTTAGGCTATGATTGAGCTGATCCTGAGGCATCACTGCCGCATAGGATGTTGTGAGGTGGAGAGCAGCCACCAGGATTGTGCAATAGGCACTTTTGAAATCCTGACAAAATAACAAGTTCTGGCCCTGGCTGGTGTGGCTCAGTGGACTGAGCGCCCGCCTGAGAACCTAAGGGTCACCAGTTCCATTCCCAGTCAGGGCGCATGCCTGGGTTGCGGGCCAGGTCCCCAGTAGGGCCTGTGGGAGAGGCAACCACACATTGATGTCTCTCTCTCTCTCTCTCTCTCTCTTTTTCCCTCCCTTCCCCTCTCTCTAAAGATGAATGAATAAATGAAATCTTTAAAAATGTAAATAAACTAGTTCTGGGCACCAACTGAGCAGCCGCTGAGGTAAACTATGCAAGTAGAGTGGAAACATGCTGGTCCCGAACCCAGGGTGTCTACACAATAGCTTAGGGGCCTGGTTAAAGTTATCTAACTGGTGTCAGCTTCCGTAAACACCACTAAAAACATGAATAGCGCTTCCAGCTTTACAGACCCTTTGTGGAAATCAGTCAGCTGATCTTCACAAAGCCCTTCGACTGCTGCTTCTCAAGCCATCTGTGGCGAAGGACCAGTGTTTGTTCTTTACCAAGTCAGTCAGTCACAGACCAACACACTTGTACAACGTAAGGAAAATGAAACGATAGAAAGAAGAAAAATGACAAGGTGCAGGTCCTCACGTGTTTGAACGTCATGGAGACTCTCACGGCATGCTCTGGAATTCTGAACATGAACTCTCAGATTCTGTACTTGCCGCAGATCGCAGCAGTAACGTACTTTTGCAAAGCAGCAAGTGCCCACACACAGACGATGGTTTCATCCGTTCAGCTCTGGCGCACTGCCTGGCCTATCAGAGACCTCCAATTGGTGGTTACTATGGCAAGGGAATTATTGCACAATATGGTCCTTAATGTGAAGACGATTAAATAACAAGAAATTGCCGGTAAAAAGAAGAAACATCAAATAATTCGATTGCTGATGGAGTGTCGGGAGTTGTGTGCCCAAGAAGTAGTACAAGAGCTCAGAAAGGAAGATACCGCAGGGGTCAAGACTCCTGCTGGGCCTCGGCAGTCAAGGAAGGATGAGACTTACTTCGTCGCTTTGTGTTTTTCACGAGTGCAGGGAAGCTTCGTGCTCGTTGCACACATCTCTGCAAGCCCTGAAAGTCTAAAGAGTTTGGGGACTGTTTAGCCTTAATCCCAACATGCAGAGGTTACCTGTGCTAACGTTTGTGTGTATACTTTCAATGTGCAGGCAGGGAGATAGTAATAATGAATATAGTGAAAATTGCAATAACAGTTGTATGTACATGTATATATACTGAAAGCTATAGATGCATATTTATAAACATTTATATCAGTTCTCTGTGCATTGATACAGATATGTACCATGATTCAGAGCCCCAGTCTATTATCGCTGTTGACCTCATCAGCCCTCTTGGCAAAGATTCCCACCGTTGTTGAGTCTGGGAGTCCCAAAAGGGTGACACGAATTCCTATCAAGACGTATCTGTTCGTTACAGTCTCCCATGAGCAATCCTGAGGTCCCTGAGAGAGCTTCCTTCGGTGTAGCCTCCAAGTTAGGGTGATGACTCTGCTGATGTGTCCCCAAGCCTTTGATACACATACCGGGGCCCAGACGCCAGTGCCGAGCTGCATTTTGTGTGGAGGTGAGTGGCACGGCCCTGTCCAAGACCCTGTACAGAAACGTGGACCCCGAAGCAGCTCTGCCAAAGTCACGCTGCCCCTCTCAGAACACCAGTCGCCCCTGCCTGTCTGACCCAGGTTATCTGCAAACAAGTCTCCCGTCTCTAGCACAGTGCACTACCAGGATGTTAAAAGCTCTAAACTTCTGATCTGGGCAGATTGCAGAGCATGTGCCCGTGTGCACACACACACACAAGCTCCTACTCTCACACACCCACATATTACTGCCTCGCTGAGAAGGAACTGCCTAGTTGTGGAGAGAACAGTTATCACTGCTGCCCCTTTCTATGAGCACCCGGGGAAGTTTGGAGGAGCTGGCTGCTCCCAAAATCTGGTCTCCCCACCCTTGTTGTAGAGGAGTCCCCTCACGCCTCAGCTCATACAGGACAGAGTTATCGTTTGCCGCAGTGGACTGTGCTAAGTGGCAAAAGGAAGGACCAAACAATAAGCAAAATAAGACCCTACAAACATCGAGATAGAATTGCTCTTTGTCCCGAGGCTGGTCACCACAGTCAGTCCACATATCCCCTTAGGCTGGTGAACTTCTCGGCCACACAGAGTGGGGACTTGGCTTGGGGCTAGTCCATGCAAGTTTGATCCTCAGGCGGAGGTTCAGTGAAGGGTGGCACCAGAGCCTAGCCCTGTGCGTTGGGATCTCCTTTTCCTCAGAACCTGTTTCCTTTTCTGCTCTTTGGAAGGGCCGCCCCTCCCCCACTGATTCTCTGCACCTTGCCTCCAGCACATCTTCTTGTCTACTGCCATGTCTGATCTTTCTTCTGGGCTACGCCCTTACCCTAGTCCCTGAGGCAACTCACAGAAGCCAGGATATCATGGGCTGCTCTAGCACCGTCACGCTTTCTCCCGACACGGTTGCTCTGTGCTCCCAGCCCTGGAAGACTGTCTGACTATCCTTGTTTTCATGTGCTCCTCTGACCCTGTTGCCTCTCTGATGTCCCTTCCTGTTTCAACAGCCCCACTTCTCATTCTCAGTGGATTGATGAAGGAGTTCTGACAGGCATGCCCTGGGCTCCCAAAATGGTAAGATAAGCTTCCCTTCCCCCAAGCAGGTGACATCTCCACCTGGCCTCTGAGGTCATACAGATAGGCATCGACCTCTCTGTACAGATGTGCACATAAAGCCCATGCCCACAGATAGCCAGATGTTCCGACTCTCCTAGATGGCCCATTAATCTCAATAGCCACTACCGAATGTGTGCTAACAGGCTTCCATTCTCAGGCAGACGGACACAAACCCAGGTGCACACACACAATCATGGGCCCACTCACTATACGTACACTCCATAAACACGGGACATACACTTCCACACCCACAAACATACCTAAACATGCACAGGCGCCTTATAGTTACAATGTGACACACAAGCACACAGATACGGACATGTGTGCACACAAGGACAGAGACACTCTCAGGGGGTTATGATGCCCAGAAATATCCCTAAATGCACACGTATCTAGAAACTAACATACATTACAAAAAGAAGTAGCAAACTTAGGGGCTGTCACTTCTTGTCACTTCCTAAAACAGAGAAGTCAAGGTTGGACCAGCTGCTGAGAGTTCCTTGCCCATATTTAGCCCCCAGTCTCACCCCAGCTCTGGAAGACTATAGGAGGTACTCATTTCTTAACAAGGATATGGGTAGGAAACAACTGTCCTTCCCTGTACCACAGATTCACAAGCGTGGACCTTACTGCCAGTGACATCTATGCACGGCACGAGGAAGCCTTGGGTTGCACACACATTGTGGTGCTTGGGAATGGAGGTCTTGGACCATTTATCCTCAGACTGGTGGAGCTACCCAGCCGGCCATAACTTCGTGACTGTGGGTGGGAGCCCCTGGAGCTGAGGAAACATCAATAATTGCACTGAGACAACTGCCTTTCATTCCCCGACACAGAATTCCTATTTGGTGAACACACACAAGCGCACACACGCACACCCTGCTCCTAACACTCTGGTCTATGATCATCCAGTTTCTCAGTCCTCCTGGGTTGGGGCTGCTGGTACTACATACATCCTTTGGGAAAGATTGGCTCTTGGCATCACGAGGTTTGACTACCTCACTTTCACTGGGCTGTGTGACAGTGGACAAACCTTTCACATTTTTGAGTCTCAGCATCCTCAACTGTAAAGTGGATGTAACAATGATAACGCCTACTCAACGAGATGGCTAGGCAGATTAAACGCGGGGCTGTGCGTGCAGCTGCCTTGCAAAGTGCAAGGGGGAGATAAGCAGATATTATGAGTCTTATCATTGCTAAATATAAAAATACATAGGGCCCCAGCCGGTGTGGCTCAGTGGATTGAGCACCGGCCTGTGAAACAAAGGGTCCCGGTTCGATTCCCAGTCAGGGCACATGCCTGGGTTGCGGGCCAGGTCCCCAGTAGGGGGCTGTGCAAGAAGCAACCACACATTGATGTTGCCCTCCCTCTCTTCCTCCCTCCCTTCCCCTCTCTCTAAAAAGAAGTAAATAGAATCTTAGGTAGGAAATCCTAGCATAGACAGGAAAGAGTACTGTGACGCTGGTCCACATTCCCACCAAGGTGGGGGAAAAAGCCTGTCTGTGCTGTCTGCTTCCTCTGGAAAGCACAGCAGAGTCTGTGGCCAGAGGGTGAGTCCAGGGGTCAATCCTCTCACCATCACTTTACTAGAATGCAAGCTCCATGGGATCAGGCTTTCGTTTTTTGTTTGCTTTACTCGCTGATATAACCCAGGTGCCTAGAGCGGTGCCTCGGGAATATTCGACAGTCCAAAAATACTAGGTGTGTGAGTCAATGAGTCCTTTTGAGCAGCCAGTGAAAAAAGATGTCAATGACAGTGATGATAAATACTTTCAAGTTGTTGAGGTATTCCCACAAAGAAAGCAGATGACAGCAGAATATTACCTCGCTCATGTTTAAATGAAAGATATGGAATGATTTTAAAATATAAAGGCCACTGAAGCTGAGGGGGCACTGCAATGAATCATTAATCTAAGGGTCAATAGCACAACCAGGGATGTTGCTAGGATGCTCTGAAGGTGGTACAGGGTTCTTCCCCTGATCCTGGGATAGATTCTTGAATGGGGACGGAATGGGATTCATAGCCACATCCTACAGTAATGGAGCACCTATGACATTCTGGGTGTGTATTTCTATTATAAAATGTCGCCCTCACCACAACCCTATCTGATAGGGCTTATAATCCCCCCATTTTCCAGGTGACATGCCTGGAATTCAGAGAGGTCGGATAGCTTACAAAGGCCCATGAGAGATTTCTATCTAAGTGGCAGACTGAAGATTTAACATCGGGTCTCTCCAAGTCCAAAATATGTACTTTCCTCTTAAATCTTAAATGGCACCGCCCTCCATTGTCCGAGAGCTGGTTAAAAGTGCTAATGTGGGCTATGCAAGTGTTTAGGTGAAGTTTGAAACCACGGGAGGGATTTAGACACAATAAATTGATAGGGAGGCACATTTTCACAGACTATCTATTAACAAAACCTCAAACTTGAACACAGTATGCTCCGTTGTGCAAAGACAAGACTGCTTCTTGGTTTTCAAAAAGAATCCTACTTTGCCAGTACACGCTTCAATGGGTACTAAAGGTGGACAGGGCATGACCGCTTACATTCATGATTAAAGATTCGTCAGGCTCTTCCAGCTTGGCTGCTTCATTTCAGGCAATTAAGGAGTCAATTCAAAGTTCTACTTACTTCTCCTTCTCCTCCATGAAATGATGCCTGGGGATTGGAGGGAAGGGTGTGGCTTACGTGATAGTGATCTAACGACACTACAAAGATGCCCTCAGTCTCGGTGCTATTCTTAGGATTCTGCTCGTGTGGCTCTGCAGTTGGAATACTGGTTCTTACTGGACTGTTCTCTTGCTAGACTTGTGGGTGGGTCCCCCTGAGGTTTGGCTGCAACTCAGAGGTGACTCCAATGTGGGTGCCCAGTGTAACATTCATTACGACGAGGACCTCTGGTCATTTTTCCTTACACATGGTGCTGGGTTGAGTAGCGTGCCCGCAGGAGTCATGTCTATCTGGCACCTCAGAGTACGACTTTATTTGGAAATAAAGCCTTTGCTGATGTAATTAGTTAAAATGAGGCCATGGTGGACTAGGGTGGACCCTAAACCCAATGCAACTGTTGTCTTCATATAAAATAAAGGACCCACGGAGACACAGGCTGACATGAAGGAGCACAGCATACGAAGATGAAGGCAGAGATTAGAGTGACACATGTACAAGCCAAGGAACACCAGGGATGGCGGCAACCACCAGAGGCTAGGAGGAGCAAGGAAGGACCCTCCTCTACAGGCTTCAGAGGGAGTGTGGGCCTGCCGATAACTTGCTTCAGACATCTAGCCTCCAGAACTATGAGAGAATATGTTTCCATTGTTCTAAACCACCCAGTTTGTGGTACTTCGTTACAGCAGCTCTGAGAATCTAACACATGCAACCAGTAATCGAAGGTTTTGAGCACATACCTCCAGTGTGTGTATATTTAACTTACCATCTATACGATGGTGACACTATATTGGTAGGAGCATGCAATGCTTTTCATAAAACATACACTAAAATTAGAAATTGAAAAGGATGTGATAAAAATAGATATGCTTAGAATTTCTAATATTTTCTTCCTACACCTCAATAGCTCTTCTTACCCACCTCATATGTGTGCACACCCCACTTTGCAGACCAACGTGCTCCAAGATCCGTTCTTCCAAGTTAGAGTGACTCTGGTGTGCTCAACAACAAACACTAAGCTGTCTTCAGGCACTTACATGAGGCTGCCAACATGCTCTTGATCTCCTCTAAAGCAAATGGCAGCTGTGGGAAGGTTCAAGAGTTCGGGGTCTGATCTCTCCAAATCCACTCCGAGTAAAGTGTCTCCACAGACTGCAAGAAAACTTTTGTCTTCCAACACTCATACTGGTCCCCATTGCTGTTGGCACGTGCCAACTCTTTGTCCAGCTTTCCCATCTGTCTAAATAGGACCACTTACAGGAATTGTCAGAACATGATACTGGGACACACGTATGTTAACTAGTTATCTCTTCTCTCTCCCTTCCCCTTCCCACACTTCTTCTGAGAAAAAGAAACACTTTGTTTTTACTTTTCTTTCTAAGAGCCAATGACCTAATTCTCCTATATGCCAAGTCATCCTGCTTTCCGAGGGTGCATGTACACTCTCCCTCACCCCAGGACCCTTGGGACTGTTGGAAGGCAAAATACTCACTGAAAAACTAATGCCAAATACTTGCATACGCTATTTCGAACTAGTACCCCGTGATACAACATTGCTTCTGGAAATTACACCATCCAGAAAGAAGCAGATGGTGAGACCATCTCTTAGATTGAAAGTGTCAAGACGGGACTGCTCCATCCTTGAATACAATTCAAGAAGAGATGGCAGGAAGCCCCAGAAGTGAAGATGATAACAGATACACTAGTCTCCAACTTCTACTACTATTTCCTGGAGAACCCAGGAGGATCCTCATGGAGTGGGGTCCAAGGGACCTTTATTTCCTGGGAATATGCAGGGACATGTTTAAGAATCTTCCCTCTTGGGTAAAGAAGAGCAGCCTTTCCAAGGGGTCCTGCCAAGATTTACCACAGTTCTTCTGGCACACTCCTTCCTGGTAAGGAAGGGAAGTGACCGAGGCAGTTCCCAAGACTGCCATGTATGCTTGCAGGTCAAAACTTGTTGAGGACAGATGAGCCCTAATTCCTATGAATGGAATGTGGAATATGTGCCCACCCACAATGACAATAGAAACCAGGGCACGTCTGATCGAGGATCTTTGTTTCCATTGACTTTCTTATTTTTCATTAATGGGTAAAAGTTATACCCATTAAGCACATTGAAGCAAACTTTTAAAATAGAATAAAGAAGGAAGGTAAGACCCAAAGGTGCCCAGACCCAACCCCCTGGCCGGGAAAACCACCACTGCCATTGTGCCCCAGCCGTGTCTCTAAACCAGGACCCCTTTGTTTCTCCAGCCCTGGCAAGATGCAAGCAGATGATATTTTCTTCAACAAAGAAACGGCCCGGAGAAGTCGAGTTGGGAAAGGCACCATATTAAGAGACTCTAGGCAACACATCAACCACCTGCAATATGTGGAACTCTTAGGATCATAATTTGATCAAACAAATGGTATAAGCACATTTAGGAGACCAATTGGGAAAATGCAAACGTTATTGGATAGTGGATGCTGTTGAGTTAGTCTTAGTCATTGCCTTGGGTGTGATATTGTGCTGTGGTTATGATAAAATGGGTCCTTATCTATTAAGGTGTGTTTCTGGATGATGAATTGATGCTTACACTTTGCTTCACAGTACTCCAGCAAAAAAAAAAATGTGTGTATGGGATGTACTTGAAACACAAATTGAAAAAAGTTAATGATTGTTGAAGTCGATGACTCTTGAACTTAATGGGTACAGGGAGTGTATTATACTATCCCTTCTGCTTTCATATGTTTGAAATTTTCCATAATAATAAAAAAATGAAATACTTGAATTACTAAGGGGAACATAGGGGCAAGAGATGAGGAACAGAAAAAATATAAAGTAGCCGCATTCATGGGAACACAAGAGCAAGTGAAATATGAAAACGGCTGTGAGCTCTCAGTCAGTCACATATTCACAGATGTCATGCCAATTGCAGATTCTGGCAGATATAAGCCATCCTTAACATCCTTAAACAAATGGTGCTGGAAGTGATCCTGCAGTTTGAAACAAAGTTTATTTACCCAGAGAAAGAACTTTGAAAGAAGGGGTTATCTTCCCACTTTCTTAAACAGGTGTATTTCTTTAAAAAAAAAAAAAAAAAAAAATATATATATATATATATATATATATATATTTTATTGATTATGCTATTAGAGTGGTCCCATTTTTTTCTCCCCTTAAATCCGCTCCACCCTGTACCCCCCCCTGCACCGTCATTCCCCCACCTTAGTTCGTATACATGTAAGTTCTTTGGCTTCTCTGTTACTCATACTATTCCTAACCTTCCCCTGTCTACTTTGCACCCACCATTTATGCTTCTTATTCCCTGTACTTTTCCCCCCATCCTCCCTCCTCCCCTCCCCACTGATAACCCTCCATGTGATCTCCATTTCTGTGAATCTGTTCCTGTTCTAGTTGTTTGCTTAGCTCGTGTTTGTTTTTGTTTTTGTTTTTAGGTTCGGTTATTGATAGCTGTGAGTTTGTGTCATTTTACTGCTCATATTTTTGATCCTCCTCTTTTTCTTAGATCTAAGTCCCTGTAACGTTTCATATCATAAGGGCTTGGGGATGTTGAGCACCTTTAGCTTGACCTTATCTGGGAAGCACTTTATCTGCCCTTCCACTCTAAATGACAGCTTTGCTGCATAGAGTCATCTTGGATGTAGGTAGGTCCTTGCCTTTCATGACTCTGAATACTTCTTTGCAGCCCCTTCTTGCCTGCAAGGTCTCTTTTGAGAAATCAGCTGACAGTCTTATGGGAACTCCTTTGTAGGAAACTGTCTCCTTTTCTCTTGCTGCTTTTCAGATTCTCTCCTTATCTTTCATCTTGGGTAATGTAACTATGATGTGCCTTGGTGCGTGCCT
>PVJI01028382.1:0-16572 GCA_004026765.1 Micronycteris hirsuta
TGACAACAACCTAAAACTTATGGGACACAGCGAAGGCAGTCCTGAGACAGAAGTTCATAGCGATACAGGCCTACCTAAAAAAAACAGAAACAGTTTACACAAATAACCTAACCCTACGCCTACAAGAACTCGAGGAACAATTGCAAATACAACTCAGAGCAAGTAGAAGGAAGGAAATAATCAAGATCAGGTCAGAATTAAATGACATAGAGACTAAAAGGACAATTCTAAGGATCAATGAATCCAGGAGCTGGTTCTTCGAAAAGATAAACAAAATAGACAAGCCTTTAAGCAGGCTCATCAAGAAAAAAAGAGAGAGGACCCAAATAAACTCAATCAGAAATGAAAGAGGAGATATTACAACTGATGCCACAGAAATACAAAGGGTTATAAGTCACTACTATGAAGAACTGTATGCCAAGAAATATGAAAACCTAGGTGAAATGGACAAATGTCTAGAAAAATATAATCTTCCAAAACTCAATAAGGAAGAAATAGAAAGCCTGAACCAATCAATAACAGAGGATGAAATTAAAGCAGTAATCAAAAACTCCCAACACACAAAAGCCCTGATCCAGATGGTTTCACAGGAGAATTCTACAAAGCATTTAAGGAAGAACTAACACCTATCCTTCACAGACTATCCCAAAAAATCCAAAATGATAGAAGACTCCCAAACTCTTTTTATGATGCCAGCATCATCCTAATCCCCAAACCAGAAAGACACAACAAAGAAAGAAAACTTCAGGCCAATATCACTGATGAACATTGACGCTAAAATTCTCAACAAAATATTAGCAAACCGCATCCAGCAATACATAAGAAAGATCATTCACCATGACCAAGTGGGTTTCATCCCAGGAATGCAAGGATGGTACAACATTCCCAAAACAATACACGTAATACATCACATAAACAAAAATAAAGACAAAAATCACATGATCATATCTATAGATGCAGAAAAAGTATTCGATAAGGTACAGCATCCATTTATCATAAAGACACTTAGAGAAGTGGGAATAGAAGGAGCATTCCTCAACATAATAAAGACCATATATGAGAAACCTACAGCCAACATTATCCTCAATGGACAAAAACTAAAATCTTTCCCACTAAGATCAGGAACAAGACAAGGTTGCCCACTATCACCACTTCTATTCAACATAGTTCTGGAAGTTTTGACCACAGCAATCAGACAAGAAAAGGAAATAAAAGGCATCCAAATTGGAAAGGAAGAAACAAAACTGTCGTTGTTTGTAGACGACATGATAGAATACTTAGAAAATCCTATAGATTCCGCCAAAAAACTACTCGATCTAATAATTGAATTTGGCAAAACAGCAGGATATAAAGTCAATATCCAGAAATCAAAGCCATTTTTGTATACCAACAGTGAAGCAGCAGAAACAGAAATCAGGAAAAAAATCCCGTTTGATATAGCAACAAAAAAAAATAAAATAAAATACCTGGGAATAAACCTAACCAAGGAGGTAAAAACCTGTACTCAAAAAACTACACAGCACTGAAGAGAGAAATCAAGGAAGACACAACAAAATGGAAACATATACCATGCTCATGGATTGGAAGAATTAACATCATCAAAATGTCCATACTCCCCAAAGCAATTTATAGATTCAGTGCAAACCCTATCAAAGTACCAATGGCATATTTCACGGATATAGAACAAACACTTCAAAAATTTATATGGAACCATAAACGACCCCGAATATCAGCTGCAATTTTGAGAAAGAAGAGCAAAGCAGGAGGGATCACAATTCCTGATATCAAGCTATATTACAAGGCCACCATAATCAAAACAGTTTGGTACTGGCATAAAAACAGACAGATAGACCAATGGAACAGAATAGAGAGCCCAGAAATAAACCCAAGTCTCTACGAGCAATTAATCTTCCACAAAGTGGGGAGAAGCATAAAATGGAATAAAAATAGCCTCTTCAACAAATGGTGTTGGGAAATCTGGATGGCTACCTGCAAAAAAATGAAACTCGAGCACCAACTTATACCATACACAAAAATAAATTCGAGGTGGATTAAAGGCTTAAATGTAACTCGTGACACCATAGAAGTTTTAGAGGAAGACATCGGTAGGAAGATCTCAGACATTCCACGCAGCAACATCTTCAATGATATGTCCCCTAGAGCTAGGGACATAAAGGAAAGAATAAACAAATGTGATCTTATCAAAATAAAGAGCTTCTGTGGGGCTAAAAAAATAATATTAAAATAAAAAGAAAACCAACCGTATGGGAAAACATATTTGCCAATGATACCTCAGACAAGGGTCTGATCTCCAAAATATATAAAGAACTCATACGACTCCACTCCAGGAAGACAAAAAACCCAATTTAAAAAATGGGCAAAAGACATGAACAAACACTTCTCAAAAAAGGACATAAAGAGGGCCCAGAATCATATGAAAAGATGCTCAATATCATTAGCCATCAGAGAGATGCAAATTAAAACCACAATGAGATACCACCTCACACCAGTCAGAATGGCCATCATCAACAAAGCAACGGATAACTGTTGGAGGGGATGTGGAGAAAAGGGAACCCTACTGCACTGTTGGTGGGGATGCAGACTGCTGCAGCCATTGTGGAAAACAGTATGGAACTTCCTCAGAAAAATGAAAATGGAACTGCCTTTCAACCCAGCAATTCCACTACTGGGATTATACCCTAAGAATCCTGAAAAACCAATTCAAAAGAACCTTTGCACTCCAATGTTCATAGCAGCACAATTCACAATAGCCGAGTGCTGGAAACAACCTAAGTGCCCATCTACAAATGAATGGATCAAGAAACTATGGCACATTTACACAATGGAATTCTACGCAGCAGAAAGGAAGAAGGAGCTTCTACCCTTTGCAACAGCATGGATGGAACTGGAGAGCATTATGCTAAGTGAAGTAAGCCCGGCGGTGAGGGACAAATACCATATGATCTCACCTTTAACCGGATCATAATCAACAAAAGCAGAAAGCAAGCAAAACATAACCAGAGACATTGAAATTAAGAACAGTCTAACAATAGCCAGGAAGGAGCGGGGAGGGGACGATGGGGAGAAGGGCTTTCAGGAATCACTGTAGAGGACACATGGATGGAACTAAGGGGGAAGGGGGAGGCTGGGGGTGGCGGTGGGGCTGGGTGGAGGGGGGAGGGGAGGGGAGAGGATGCAAATAACTGTAATTGAACAACAATGAAGTAATTTTTTAAAAAAATTATATACTTTTTGGAGGCAACAATCACCCAGAAAAGTTGCTGGATGTAATTCAGGAGCAGAGCTCAAAGGGCCCCTGGCAAACCAGCATTAGCAGTTGCTGGAGTAAGGGGGATGTTCTGATCTTGGGGAAGGACTAGAGAAGGAGGACAGTGCTTAGGATGTGCAGCAACAGCTACCTACCATCCGATGTAGCAATTTTTCAGTATTAATGACAGATACAATCATAGTGGTAACACAAAGTGACTATCATCCCTGCAATATTTCCATCCAAAATTAGTTTACCAATACAGACTTTAATAAGAATATAGCAACAAATTGAAGCAGAAGCCATATTCAAGTAATTTCGTGTCACTGCCTCTATCTTTTGGCCTTAAGCACATTTGTACATGTTGATTTGCAATGTTGAAGATGTTGCCATCTTAAAAAGTTGACTGATTGAATATAAAACACAAGAAGAGAGTATGTGAGAATCTGGAACATCCTAATATCCTTTTTAATGCATACTGAGAGATATCAAGCACATTTGGAAAATTTCAAGATCTCAAAATAAGAACTTTGATAAAATCAAAAAGGAATGAAGGTAATGATTGCTTGCTCAGGTAATGATTCACAGCAACACAAAAGATATTTAGCTTTCTAAGAAAGTTTTACTTTATTTTTGAGGAATATTCTCTTCCGGATGCCAGTTAATGGAGAAAATGGTACATTCTTTTCTTGAGAGCAGGTTATGATTCCGAAAAGCAAACCATGTTTTTACATGTTACATTCCAGGATAGCTAAGATTTTTGTCAATTATTTTATGAATTTAGCTTAGGAATAAATTTGATGTTGTTATTTTTCTGGTGATGCCAGCAACAGGGAAATGAACGTGAAGGAAAGGAAAAGAGAAACTGGAAAATTGAACTTTCTTAAAAGAAATCTAATATTTGCTGTTGCATTCAATCATTTTTTTTTTCAGATCCCTTTGAAGGTAAATGTTTTTTGTATTAATTTTTTTTTTATCACCAGGCTATCATAGGAAAAAAATCTGTGCAATGTCTGGGCATTTTCTATTTTAAAATTTACAAGTGATCCATTGCCCATCATTATTTCAGGGGTTTTTGTTCCAAGGGGCCTTCATCTGGAGAGTATATGCTGTAATCATAAATAAGTGAGAACAGTTTCAGATAAGCAGTGCAGAAAAGTGAGTCTGTTGCTCTTAGGTATTATGGCAGTTTGTCCATTTTCAAAGAGTAAAATAGTGTTGTGTTGTGGATAGCTATGGGAACATGGCTGGAGGACTCACTTAAAGCCTTTGTGATAATACAACTCAGACTTTGTAATTCTCACCCAACTATCATTCCTAGTGCATCTTTCTTTTGTTAAAATGTTTGATAACTGTTTCAGAGATTCTTTTATAAAAACTTTTTCAAAGATTTTATTTATTTATTTTTAGAGAGAGGAGAAAGGAGGGAGAAAGTGGCTGGAGAAACATCAATGTGTGGTTTCCTCTCAAACGGCCCCAAGTGGGGACCAGGCCCTCAACCCAGGCGTGTGTCCTGACTGGGAATAGAACTGATTACCTAATGGTTCACAGGCCGATATTCAGTCCACTGAGCCACACCAGCCAAGCTGTTTCAGAGATTCTAGTAAGTCCAAATGAGCATTAAAAAGAGGAGAGAGGGAGAAGTATATCTTGTGAAAGGTATGGCTTTTCTATAAACTGGACTTTATTATGAGTGTGCCAGCAGTACTAGAATCTGGTATAACACATGACAGCCAGATCTACTTCATATTCAAGGAAGTCAAATGAGTTCTTTAAGTGGCACAAAGCTAAGTACATCCACATAGTTTCTGAGTCTATCAATACTTCAGTGTATATAAGGCTTTCCAAATTTTCCCTCAGAAATTGGCTGTTTGCCAGAGTTCAGACTGTTCTGTTGTTCAGCAGGCTGAGTATTCCCAGATGCCCACTGAGTTTTATGCCTAAGCCTTATTTACAGTTTTCTTTAGGATTGCTTTGAAGTGTGAACAATCAAGTTGCAACAAGCCACAAAGTTCTTTCCACAGGAGCCTTTATTCCACTGTCTATTACAACTCTGAAGACTTCTCAAAACAGAAGTATTTACCAATGACTCTTAAAACGCATTTTTTGAAAGATAAGTTCCTTTACGAATACTTTAGAAATGATTTTACTCTCTTTTTGAGTAAGAAAACATGAACGGTCAATATTATACTTTTTCTACTACTTTAAGAAAAGAGTAGATGATTAGCAAGGCACGTAATTAGTAAAATTCATAAAACATCCTATAGCATGACGACACCCATACAAGATGGAACTTGCAAATATTTTCAGTATAATCTGCATTGCGTATCATCTGAAATTCCTAACAAATCTCCTAGTACTGATATAACTGACTTCGAACAATAAGTGTCACCTCTTTGGTGCTCTGGCCTAGTGGCTCAGTTTGGTGCAATGTCTCATACACCGAAATGTTGCAGATTTGAACTCTGGTCAGGGCAATACCTAGGTTGCAGGTTCGTTCCCCGTGGGGGGTATGTACAGGAAGCCATCCATCAGTGTTTCTCTCTCTCTCTCTCTCGGTCTCTCTCTCTCTCTCTCTTTCTGACCCTCCTTCCTTCTCTCCCTTCCTCACTCTCTAAAATCAATAAACATATCCTCAGGTGGGATTACATGTCAGCTTTTTGGAAAAGGTAATGTCTGTGACAGCATGTGTACAAACCAGGTCTAAACATTTGTCTTCCTGGTGATCAAGTCATTTTCAAAAAATCCAAAACTAAATGTAGATATTATGTGTTTTTAAGCTCTATATTTCCTCAGAGTACAAAAAATATGTATGTCTGACTAGAACTGTGTTAAGGGAGGTCAAAAAGCAGCTTACACCCTTAATGAACTTTCTAAACCCCTTCACAGAAGTGACCCTCTGCAGTAATTAAGGGCATAGCCAGTGTGGACGTCTACTCAGGAAGCTGAATACAGTGAGAAAGACAGCCCTCAGCCTTCTGTGAAACAAAAGGAAACAGGCTTCCGAGAGAAGCCCTATAACAAACGTTTATTTCAAACATATAATGAACTTGGCATTTCCATTTAAAAGATGCGTTGCACTGTACATATTTTTTTTTTCTTTTTAACCCTGCTTTTTGTATGTGTATGCCAAATCTCTCCCAAGGTCATGAGGCCAGTGTTCAAAAATAGGTGTGCTTTAGTAAGTGGGGGAAGCAGGGGTGGTACATGAGAGAGCTGGGAACCACAAAGGCTGTCTCCGTGTTATGCTATTCTGATCTGCAGCTCTAACGAACTTTGATTTATGGTGCCAAGAGGGTGCTGTGTGGATGCCTTCTGTTCCTTTCAGAACTTTTAATCTTTATTTTTTAAATGTCACAATTTTAAATAATTTTTTTCAGAGTTAGCTCTAGATAAATGATGCCTGGGAGGACCGTGGTGGTGATTATGAGCCCACTCACACTTGTGCTTGATGGCACATTAAGCAATAATGCTGATAACATG
The DNA here is from genome assembly GCA_004026765.1 of Micronycteris hirsuta. Lineage (NCBI taxonomy): Eukaryota > Metazoa > Chordata > Mammalia > Chiroptera > Phyllostomidae > Micronycteris > Micronycteris hirsuta. Next base: position 6,752 of record PVJI01028382.1, read on the forward strand.
CAGCAATCAGTACCTATAGCATTTCAGCCTGACCCCAACTGAGGTTAATGCAGAAGACAAATAAGCGGGAAGCACACACTCTATTTTTTCATCAGGCTATTATACAAATAACAGACAAACATCTCCTATTCACACTACATCAGAGAGGAGGGAAATGCTGCAAGTTTTAAGCCATCAACGACTTAAAATTGTTATTGTCAAATCAAATTTTTGCAGCAGACTGACCCGTTCGCAGACCATTTTTAATAGTAGTGGAAGAGTTTGAAACTGGGCTTGAAGTACACAAGTGAATTCCAAATGACATTTCAGATGCAAAAGTTCAGTCTGACAGCATTTCCTTTCTGCAATGCTCCACTCCACATCCATACACATGCACACAAGCCCCATCAACTTCCACTGACACTTCTTCATTACCATGAAAAAGCTCAGGCAGTCTTGGGGGATTTTGCAAAGCATCATTTCTCTTTATATCCAGGCCCTAACTGATACCTCTACAATCGTTTTCAAAATTTTACGCCCCAGTAAGACATAGAGTTTTTAAAATTGTACATACAATGACGTCCAAGTTCATCTTTTTGGCTTCTCTGGTCATTGAAACTTATTTAGTGTGCCCCCATAATCGAGAGCTGAAATACTAATTGACCTTTTGCGTGAGCAGTCACAAAACCACACGAGCACATTTAATAGAAAAAAATGTAGGCTCAGTTACATGGTGTGAGAAGATTGCCAGGAGTACATACCCTTTCATTTTCTTAACCCAAACACAGTCTCTGTAGATTTTTATGAATGTTCAAGTTACACCTTCCCCTTCAAATGATAAAAGAATTCAGTGTGAAATCTTCTTTATAAAGTTTTGTGAGGGTTCTGTTGTTCTCATATAATACTTCAGGAATAAATAGAGATAACACATTCAACCAAATCCCTTGATGTCTTAAAGATAGAATAAAAGAAGGAAACACTCTATGGGCTTCATTCTTATTTCTTACTCAATTTTGTCCTCTGTATCATCTGAACTTTTTTTATATTGACACTATACTCTTCAGTAAAAATAAAAGCATTAGGTTATTTTTATTACAAAATGTAGTACCATAACATCTACCATAAGTGTGACCCACAGAAATTTGCCACTAGAAAGTCATGAATCTTATAAAATGACAATACTACATTGCAACGTTTAAATGGCAAATAGAGATGGTGTTTTTTTGTTTTTGTGTTTGTTTTTGTTTTCAGGTAAACATCCAAAAGTATTTGGTTTGGGATGAGTACTTTTCTGGTAATGTGTATTTATTTACTTCAAAGACATAAAATACCAGATCAGAATCACATGACGTATAAAGAAAACAATATTGTGACAAATTATTTTTTCATTATAAAACCATTTTCCCCTTCTAGGATGTATTAGTATCTAGTAAAAATTGGAATTACCCCAAAGTTAACAACTAGCCTAGCAACTACATTTATTGGAAGTATTGTTTGCAGAGCCCTGGCTGGTGTGGCACAGTGGATTGAATGCCAACCTGCAAACCAAAGAGTCACCGATTCAATTCCCAGTCAGGGCACATTCCTGGGTTGCCAGTCAGGTCCCCAGTAGGGAGTGCATGAGTGATAACCATGCATTGATGTTTCTCTCTCCCTCCCTTTCCCTCTCTCTAAAAATAAATAAGTACATCTTAAAAAAAAAAAAAGAAAAGAAATTTTGCAGAAAAGTTCTCTTGGCTATTTTTAAATGATAGAGTGAAAGAAACTGCTTTTTTTGTATTTATTTTATTTAAAAAAAAATTCTAGTTTGGTATGATTTAAATACAGCTTAATTTTCAACCATTAGCCCATGATGTTGAGTGGTACCTTTAGACATTTCAGAGATAAAAATAAAATGATCAAGTTATTTATTTGGGAAAGTAGTTTTTGTAAATGTGCTCTATTTTTTTCTATAAATATTTTATCATTTTTAAAAGATACAGCCGTATTCTTTAGTGCATTTGGGAGACAGATGAATCTAAACCAAGCTGCTGTCCTAAAGCTCAAATTCCATCATTCAGGACCAAATTCTACTTCTTTTAAGTATCTAGAATTCGAATATATGCATCATAATCCCCCTAATTCAGGGATTATTACTAGATATTTCTTTATTTAAAAACACATTTTAAATTACTGTGTTCTGTGTATACAATTGCCCCTCGCTATATCATGGTTCACTTATTGTGGCTTCACTGTATTGTGCGTTTTTTAAAACTATATATCTAATTCTGTATCATGGAGTTTTTGCTATATTGTGGGATTTTGCAGTATATAGATATTTATATAATATTTATGATTTTAATTATTTTTGCCTAAAAATTTAAAACAATATACAAATGTTAATTCAAACATATTAAAAATATTAAATCTAAATAAAATACAGTATGTAGTTCATCAGTGGATAAATACCATACTGTACACAAAGGAAATGCAGTACACCACCACCGCTTGCACAAGTTTGCCAATGGGAGATTGCACACAGCACACTATTAGCTGATGGAATGGAAGGTGACCAACCACAATGCTGTGTTCTGTATCCTGGGTGCTGACTGGCTCAGTGACTGTAGCATTGGTCTGTTTGCTCTCCCACACTGTGCCCATACGTTCAGCATCTCTCCTTGTCCACTTCACATCGACATCTGATCTCTGAGTGTAGTGTTGCTCTGTGGAGTTGTGTTTTTGTGAAATTTTCATAAATGTTTGAATTTATTTCAAGCCCTATGATGCCATCCAAATGTTCTGTGCCTTCTAAGGCTTCTGGCAGTGAACCCAAGCACCAGAGGAATATGCTTACCATAAAAGAAAAGGTAGAACTTCTCAACATGTTAAAGGAAGGCAAAAGCTATGCAGCTGTAGGCCGCTATTATGGGATCAATGATCTACTGTTGGCTACATAAAGAAAGACAAGAAGAATATTAGGTCTACGGCAACAATGACTTTTAATAAGACTGCAAAGAGGGTGGTCAATTCCTGCAATAAGGCCATTGTGAGGATGGAGTCTGCATTGGCCCTGTGGATAAATGACTGCAGGAAAAAGAATATCTTGCTGGATACCAACACCATCCAGACGAAGGCCAAGAAACTTTATTATAGCTTTGCAGAAAGCACAGATGTTTTGGATGTTTTGGATTTCTCTAAAGAAATACCCATAAATGGAGCCGATAGATCATTCTATTTTGAATATTTTGATGGTCCTCTACACTGTTTTCCATAGTGGCAGAACCAATTTTAAATCCTACCAACAATGCACCAGGATTCCCTTTTCTCTGCATCCTTTCCAAACTTTGTTTGTTGATTTGTTGATGATAACAATCCTGAAAGGTGCAAGGTGATATTGATGTTTTTAATTTTAATTTTTCTGATGATTAGTGAAGTTGAGAATCTTTCCATATGTTTTTTGGCCACCTGTAACTCTTCTCTGGAGAAATGTCTATCCAGGGCTTTTGCCCATTTTTTTTTTTAATTGTTTGGTGTTAAGTTGCTTGTGTTCTTAATAAATTTTATATATTAACTTTTATAGAATGATATATTGGTGAATATCTTCCCAATTAGAACATTCTCTTACATTTTATTAATGTTTCCTTTTCTGTATAAAAACATTTCAGTTTGATGAAGTCCTGTTTCTTTATTTTTCTTTTGTTTCCCTTGCCCAAGGAGGTGATATGTCTGAAAAATATATTAGTAAGAATAATGTCAGAGAGTTCAATGCTTATGTTTTCTTCAAGGAGCTTTATGGTTTTTGGTCTTACATTTAAGTCAACATATTTTGAGTTTATTCTTGTATATGGGTGAGACAGTGATCTAGTTACATTCTTTTGCATGTACCTGTCCTTCTTTTCAACACACCATTTACTCAATAGACTGTCTTTCCCTCATTATATATTCATGCCTCTTTTGTCATAGATTAATTTACCATATAAATACGCATTAATTTCTGGGCTGTATATTCTGTTCCACTGATTTATGTGTATGTTTTAATGTCAGAATCATGCCATTTTGATAACTACAGTCTTGTGGTATAGTTTAATATCAGACAGAGTAAAACCCCAAGCTTGGTTCTTTCTCAAGATTTCTGTAGCTGCCCTGGCTGGTGTAGCTCAGTGGATTGAGCGCGGGCTGGGAACCAGATGGTCTCGGTTCGATTCCCAGTCAGGGCACATGCCTGGGTTGTGGGCCAGGTCCCCTGTGAGGGCCATGTGAGTGGCAACCATACATTGCTGTTTCTCTCCCTCTCTGTCTCCCTCCCTTCTCTCTCTAAAAAAAATAAATAAATAAATAAAATCTTAAAAAAAAAGAACTATTTAAAAAAAAGTTTTCTGTAGCTATTCAGGGTTTCCTGTGGTTCATATAAATTTTATTTTATTTATTTTTATAGTCATTTTTAAAATGTATCATATTTATTATATTTTCCATTACCATTTAGTCCCTTTATGCCCCATTCCCTCAAGCCATCAACACCATGTTGTACATGTCCATGAGTCCTTCTTCTTTTTTGCTCAATCCTTCCACCCTCTAACCTCCTCAACTCCCCACTAGCAATCTGTCATCTGTTCTCTATTTATGAGTCTGTCTCTGTTTTGCTCGTTAGTTCAGTTTGTTCTTTAGATTCCACATCTAAGTGAAATAATATGGTATCTGTCTTTCTCTGACTGCCTTATTTCACTTATCATAGTGTTCTCCAGGTCCAGATCCATACTGTTGCAAAGGGTAAAATTTTCTTTTTTACAACCAAGTAGAATTCCATTGTGTAAATATCCCATAGTTGTTTTGCCCATTCATCTATTGATGGAAACTTGTGCTGCTTCCAAATCTTGGCAATTGTAAATAATGCTACAATGAACATAGGGGTGCTTATATTCTTTTGAATTAGTCTTTTGGGTTCTTTAGAATTATTCTTCCTAGTTTTGTGAAAAAATTCTTTGGTATTTTGATGGGAATTGCATATAATCTATAGATTATTTTAGGTAATAAGTACATTTTAATGATGTTAATTCTTCCCAAACATGAGCATGGTATATGTTTTGATCGTATGATAATAATGTATCTTCTTCAATTTCTTTCTTAAAAGTCTTACAATTTTTCGATTATAAATTTCCCCCCTTTATTAATTTATTCCTAGGTATTTTTTGCTACAATGATAAATGGGATTTTTCTTATTTTTTTTATTTTTAACATTTTGTTGGTTTTTTAAAATGCAACTGATTTTTTGAGTATTGATTTTGTATACTGTTACTTCATTGAATTTATTTATAAGTTCTAATAGGTTTCTTTGTGGAATCTTTACTATTCTCTACATTTAAGACCATGCCATCTGCTAACTGTTGGAGGGGATGTGGAGAAAAGGGAACCCTACTGCAATGTTGGTGAGAATACATACTGGTGCAGCCATTGTGGAAAACAGTATGGAACTTCCTCAGAAAAATGAAAATGGAACTGCCTTTCAACCCAGCAATTCCACTACTGGGATTATATCCTAAGAATCCTGAAAAACCAATTCAAAAGAACCTTTGCACTCCTATGTTCATAGCAGCACAATTCACAATAGCCAAGTGCTGGAAACAACCTAAGTGCCCATCTACAAATGAATGGATCAAGAAACTATGGCACATTTACACAATGGAATTCTACGCAGCAGAAAGGAAGAAGGAGCTTCTACCCTTTGCAACAGCATGGATGGAACTGGAGAGCATTATGCTAAGTGAAGTAAGCCAGGCGGTGAGGGACAAATACCATATGATCTCGCCTTTAACCGGATCATAACCAAAAAAAGCAGAAAGCAAGCAAAACATAACCAGAGACATTGAAATTAAGAACAGTCTAACAATAGCCAGGAGGGAGGGGGGAGGGGACAATGGGGAGAAGAGTTTTCAGGAATCACTGTAGAGGACACATGGAGGGAGCTAAGGGGGAGGAGGGAGGCTGGGGGGAAGGAGGGGTTGGAAGGGAAGGGAGAAAGGGAGGGGAGACATTGCAAATAACTGTAATTGAACAACAATAAAGTAATTATCTTTTTTTTTAAAAGACCATGCCATCTGCAATAATGACAGTTAAACTTCTTTCTTACAAATCTGGATGCCTGTTATTTCTCTTTCCTATCTTGTTGCTGTGGCTAGGACTTCTAAAACTATATTGAATAAAAATGGTGAAAGTGGATATCCTTGTCTTGTTCCTGATCTTAAGGAAAAACTTTTACTTTTCCACATGGGGCATAAGTTAGCTATGGATTTGTCAAATATGGTCATTATTATATTGAGGCATGTTCCCTCTATTTTCAATTTGCTGAGAGTTTTTATTACAAATCATTGCTGAATTATGTCAAAGCCTTTTTATGCATCTATTGACATGATCATATAATTTTTATCCTATATTTTCTTTATGTAGCATATTATACTAATTAATTTGTGGATTTTGATTCAACTTTGCATCACAGGAATAAATTCTACCTGATCATGGTGTATGATCTTTTTAATAATTGTTGAATTTTGTTTGCTAACATTTTATAATATTAACATCTAGGTTTATTATTTTTTTCTATATAATATCTTTGTCAGGTTTGGAATCAGGGTAACTGTGGCTTGTTAAAATGAATTTGGAAGGCTTCCATCTTCTTGAATTTTTTGAAATAGTTTGAGAAGGATAGGTTTAATTATTCTTTAAAAGTTTGGTAAAATTTACATGTGAAGCCATTTAGCACAGGATATTTGTTTGATGTGACTTTTTTTATTACTGACTTGATTTCACTACAAATAATCTATTCAGATTTTGTTTCATCTTAATTTAGTTGTGAATTTCACATTAGACAGGGCTGAAGTATTTCTCTTATAGACAGATATATTGGTCTTGTTTTCCTATCCCTTCAGCTAACCTAAGTCTTTTAATTGAAGCATTTAATATACTTACACTTAAAGTGATTACTGATATGTACTTAGTTATTGTCATTTTATTACTCATAGTATGCTTCTCTCCCTGCCCTCCTCTTCTTAAATAAATCCCTTTAATATTTCTTGTGATACTGGTGTGGTGGTGATGAACTTCTTTAGTTTTTTTCTTGTCTGGGTAGGTTTTTATCACTCTTTTAATTTCAAAGGACACCCTTGCTGAATTGGGTATTCTTTGTTGTAGGTCTTTGCTTTTTATCACTTTGAATATTTTTTGCCAGTTCCTTCCTACTTGAAAAGTGTCTGTTGAGAAATAACTGACAGTTTTACGGGAGCTCCCTTGTAGGTAACTGCCTTTCTATTGCTGCTCTTAAGAGTCTCTCCTTTTCTCTAACCTCTGGCATTTTAATTATGTCTCATTTGGGCCTCTTTGGGTTCATCGTGTTGGTGACTCTCTGCACTTGCTGGACATGTATGTCTTTTTTCCTCACCAGGTTAGGAAAGTTTTCAGTCATTATTTCTTTAAATAAGTTCTCAATTTCTTGCTGTCTTTTCTTTCTTATATCCCTATGATGCAAATGTTTTTGCTTGATATTTCCCAGAAATTCTGTAAACTGTCCTCATTTTTTTGTTGTTGTTTTTTTATTTTTTTGCTGTTCCAGCTGGGATTTTTTTCTGCTACCTTGTCTTCCAGATAGTGATTTGATCATCTGCTGTATCGAATGTGTTATTGATTTCTTCTGAATATTTTTCATTTTATTTATTGTATTATTCATTTCTGACTGGACTTTTTTATAGCTTCTATATTTTTTTATTTATGCTTATTTCTTTGTTGAAGTTTTCCCCAAATTTCTTGAGCATCCTTATAACCATTATTTCGAACTGTGTATCTGGTGTATTGCTTGCCTCCATTTTATTTGTTTCTTTTTCTGGAGTGTTCTTCTGTTCTTTCATTTGAGACCTGTTTCTTTGTCTCCCCCTTTTGGTTACTTGTCTTTGTTGACTTCTATGTATTAGGTAGACCTGAGTGGCTTTAGATAGTAGGTGACCTGTGGGTCCCAGTGGTGCAATCTCCCACATCACATGAACCAGGTGCTACAGGAGCATTCCTTGTATGGGTTGGTAGTGCCCTCCTGTTGTAGTTCAACCTTGATTACTGTTGGCATGTCAGCAGGTAGATGGGCTTAACCCTTAGGATGATTGACTCTGAAGAGTGGCTATGACTGAACCTATGAGTTATTATGTCAGGAATCACTACATGGAGTGAGATTCACTCCAGCAGGTTCTGGTGCTTGCCAAGACTTCCCTTTGGGTTTGCTGCTTGTAGACTTCATTTAGTGGTGCTCTGCTGTGATCTGAAGCTGGCTGCCAGGTGTGTTGCTTTTGGGGCCTTTTGGAAGAGTATACAGTACAGGCCAAGCTTAGCTGTTGCTTGTGACCAGACTGAAGCTATCAGTTAAGAGCTACAAAGCAATCTACATTTGGCAGCTGCTTGTGCTGGGCATGGATACACATGGGAGAGGCCACACTGTGAACTGAGGCTGACAGCCTCCAGTACCATACCTGGAGCCATTTAGTACAAGACACAGGTCTGCCACTACCCCTGAGCTGCCCACAAGACCCAACCACTTAAGAAATATTGGGAAATACATGAGTTGGTTGACAGGATTTCAGGGGACCACCAGGGTATGGAAAATGGTGTTTACCAGGTTCAGATTTGGTGCCAGTACCATACCTGGTGCCACTCAGCAAAGGGCACAGATCACACTAAGGCCAGACCTGGCCCCAAGACCTTCCTGGGGCCTGTGGACCTTTGACAGTTTCTCAGAAAGGCTGCAGTGAAGGACAAGGCTGACTGTCTGACACTGAAAAAGCCTCTGGTGATGCATGAGTTAGGTGGGAGTGTCTCAGGGAGTTGACGGGGTGGGACAAGTTGTCACTAGGCTAATACAGATTTAGATTTGGCCATGTATGTGTGAAGGAGGGGCTCAAAATAAGAAACATGGTGTCCACCTGAAGGCTGTATATGAGGAGGGCTCAACAGAGAGACAATGGAAGCTGTCTCTCAACCCCTGTCTTGAAGGCACACAACTCAGTATTTTCCTGTATGTCTCTGGCACTCCCCAAGACCCTGTCCTTTCACTGGAGCCTAGGGTGAATGCCTGGAGTAAGTGAGTCTTGCCCTTTAAAAGAATACCTGGTTCTCCAACAGGGCAGAACTCCCACTGATTTTCACAGCCAGTTTTGGTCAGGGGGCTACTCTTCCTGGAACTGGTAGTCTGGGCTGGGTTGCCTGGTGTGGAGTTGAGTCCCCTTGATCCTCAAAGGAGACCTCTGCATTTGAGATGTCCCTCCTGATTGTCAAGTGCCACATGTGTGGGGCCTGCTCTTTTTGAACCTCTGCCCCTCCTACTGGTCTTGAACTGGCTTCATCTTTATATCTGTACTTTAAAAACTTTTGTGCTCACATGGTTTTCCAGGTTAATTGTTCTAGAATTTATTTGTAATTTTGATGTGGTCCTGGAAGGAAGTGATTGCTCTATTTACCTACTCTGTCATCTTGACTGGTGTTCTACGAGTAAATTTAACCATGCAGGCAAAATACTTGTATTCTGAAAACTGCAACATGCATCGTGCTCATGGATTAGAAGTATTAATATCATTAAAATGCCTGTACTACCCTATCTACAGATTCAATGCAACCCCTATCAAAATACCAATGGCACTGTACCCTAAGAATCCTGAAAAACCAATTCAAAAGAACCTTTGCACTCCTATGTTCATAGCAGCACAATTCACAATAGCCAAGTGCTGGAAACAACCTAAGTGCCCATCTACAAATGAATGGATCAAGAAACTATGGTACATTTACACAATGGAATTCTACGCAGCAGAGAGGAAGAAGGAGCTTATACCCTTTGCAAC
>PVJI01028383.1:0-16599 GCA_004026765.1 Micronycteris hirsuta
GTAGACAACAGACAAGGGGAGGTTAGAACAGTATAGGAAGTACAGGAGCAGAAGGACTTATGTGTAGGACCTATGGACAAAACTAAGGGGAGGGGAAAGGGGGGTAAGGGGGAGGGGGGAAAGAAGCGGGGAAATGGGGCAACTGTAACAGCATAATCAATAAAATATAGTTAAAAAAAATTTATTGGGGTGACCGGTTTCAACCCATGCAGGTGTCAAGTATACAACTCAAAAAACATCATCTGCACACTGCATCATGCACCCATCACCTAAAGCAAAGTCTCTTTCTGTCCCCATTCCCACCTTCCTTTGCCCAGTGCCACCTACCCTCCCTTTCCCTCTCGCTATCACCATGGGGTTGTCTGTGTTTATGTGTTACGTTTTTTTTTTTTTTTTGCTTAATCCCCTCATTTTCTTTCATCCAGTCCCCCAATGCCCTTCCCTTGTGAGAGCTATCAGTCTGTTCATGTATCCATGCCTTTTCTTCTATTTTGTTCATCAGTTTATTATGTTCATTAAATCCACGTATAAGTGAGATCATATGGCATTAGTCTTTCTCTGACTGGCTTATTTAACTTTTAAAAAAAAATTACATTTTATTGATTAAGCTATTACAGTTGTGCCATTTTTTTCTTTCCTTTATTCCCCTCTGCCCTGCAACCCCCTCCCTCCAGCATTCCCCTCTCCTTTGTTCATGTCCATGGGTCGTACATATAAGTTCTTTGGCTTCTCCATTTCCTATACTATTCTTAGTCTATTTTCTACCTACCATTTACACTTCTTATTCCCTGTACCTCATCCCCTATTCTCTCCCTTCCCCCTCCCCACTGATAACCCTCCATGTGATCTCCATTTCTGTGATTCTGTTCCTATTCTAGTTGTTTGCTTAGTTTGTTTTTGTTTTTAGGTTCAGTTGTTGATAGTTGTGAGTTTGTTGTCATTTTACTGTTCATACTTTCGATCTTCTTTTTCTGAGATAAGGCCCTTTAACATTTCACATAATAAGGGCTTAGTGGTGATGAACTCCTTTAACTTGACCTTATCTGGGAAGCATTATATCTGCTCTTCTGTTCTAACTGATAGTTTTGCTGGATTGAGTAATCTTGGATGTAGGTCCTTGCTTTTCATGACTTCAAATACTTCTTTCAGCCCTTTCTTGCCTGCAAGGTTTCTTTTGAGAAATGAGATGATAGTCTTATGGGAACTCTTTTGTAGGTAACTGTCTCCTTTTCTTTTGCTGCTTTTAAGATTCTGTCTTTATCTTTAATCTTGGGTAATGTACTTGTGATGAGCCTTGGTGTGTGCTTCCTTGGGTCCAACTTTTTTTGGATTCTCTGAGCTTCCTGTACTTCCTGGAAGTCTATTTCCTTTGCCAGATTAGGGAAGTTCTCCTTTCTTCTGTTTTCAAATAAGCTTTCAATTTCTTGTTCTTCCTCTTCTCCTTCTGGCACCCCTATGATTCATATGTTGGAACATTTAAAGATATCCTGGAGGTTCCTAAGCCTCCTCATTTTTAAAAAATTCTTGTTTCTTCATTCTATTCTGGTTGAATGTTTATTTCTTCCTTCTGGTCCAAGCCATTGATTTGTTTCCCAGTTTCTTTCCCATCACTGTTGGTTCACTGTATATTCTCCTTTATCTCACTTTGCATAGCCTTCACTTTTTCCTCAATTTTGTGACCACACCGAACCATTTCTGTGAACATCCTAATTACCAGTGTTTTGAACTGTATATCTGATAGATTGGCTATCTCTTCATTGCTTAGTTGTATTTTTTCTGGAGCTTGAATGATCTCTGTTCTTTGATTTGCCCCCCCCCCTTTTTTTTATTGTCTTGGCATGCCTGTTATGTAGTAAGGGCCAGAGCCTTAGGAATTTGCCAAGGCAGGGTAACCTACCTTGTGTGGCGCTGTATGTGGGGGAAGGGTCCCAGAGGGAAAAATGCTGCCTGCTTGGCTCTTGACCAGCTTTCTGTCACTTCCTCTGTTACCCACAAGCAAACTGGTCCCTTCTGGTGCTGATTCCTGGGTGGATGGTTTTGTGTACCTTCTAGGACCCTGTAGGTCTCTCCAATGAAATCTCCTGTGAGGCTGGGACTTTCTCCTGCTGCTGAAACTCCCACAGGTTTTTTTAGTTAGAGGTTTTGAGGCTTTATTTCCCCACACTGTAACCTGGGTTGCGTGGTCTGTCTTGCATTCCAGTTGTTCCTCCTGGGTTATCTACATGCAAATGTGGGACTGCCGGGTCTGCCAGTAGCTGCCTCGCCTGCCCCAGTCCTCCAGCCATCACCTTGCTGTGAGTTCTCTCCACCTGGGCTGTCAATCTCTGCCCTTCCGTATGGATGGATGTTTCTTCTTTAACTCCTTGGTAGTCGGACTTTCTTATAGTGATTTTCTGGCAGTTCTCATTGTTTTTTGTTTTTAATTTGTTGTTGTCCTTTTGGTTGTGTGAGGAGGCAAAGTGTATCTACCTATGCCTCCATCTTGGCCAACACTATGTCATACACAAATAGTGAGAGTTTTACTCCTTCATTTCTGATTTGGATGCCTTTTATTTTTATTTATTTTTTTGCCTAATTTCTTTGGCTAGTTTTTCTAATTCTATGTTGAATAAAAGTGTTGAGAGTAGACATTCTCGTCTGTTCAGCTTTAAGCTTTTCACCATTGAGTATGATGTTGGCTGCTGGCTTCTATTTGACCTTTATTTTGTTGAGTTATGTTTCTCTCTATGCCCACTTTGTTGAGAGTTAATGGATGTGGATTTTGTCAAATGCTTCATTTTCTGTTATAATGATTCAGCTACATTTGATTTTGTTTTTACAGTTAGAAAAGGCATACCTTCAACATATTTGCAAGCCCAATCATTATTCACATCCAAGGGGACAATATTAACAAAGTGTCTGACTCCAATATTGACTACTACAGATTGACAATCTACTAAAGAATATAGACAGGAGTAAAAAAGAAAATATTGGTGAAACATTTTGATTCGAGATGCATATTTTGATTAGGGAAACATAGGTTGTTACTGTTTAGTGATTCTTTTGTGTTTTGGGGGCATTTGAGATTTGGCATGAAAAAAATTCCCAGTAGTTGTCACATTTTTTACTCCCAAATGGATAGATCTTTATTGTTCATGATGACAGTATTAACATTTAATTATAACTAATGTGTTGTTCTGAGCTTATTCTGTTTTATACCAAGTATATATTTGATATTCTAATAATCTTTCATTAATTTTTAAGAGTGAGACATAGACATGGACCAAGAACATTATAAGAATGGGAAGCCTCAAAGGAATGGTCTTTTTAGTAACAAAAGGTATTGCTAAATGATGAATTGGTAATCAAATATAGAAATATTAACTAGTATCAAGCTATATTTTAGTATTCCCTTGAAGTCATATTTATGTGGGCTAATTTCTATTTTTTTAAGTTGTTGTTCAAGTACAGTTGTCTCAATTTTCACTCCCCCATGTCCTCTGTTCCCCCACCCCACCACTCATCCCTGCCTGCCACCCTCAAACCTACCCCCTTTTGGCTTTGTCCATGTGCTCTTTATAAGTGTTCTTTGATGGCCCTTCCCCTCTTTTCCTCCATTTTCCTCTCCTTCCTCCCCTCTGGTTACTGTCAGTTTGTTCTTTATTTCATTGTCTTTGATTGTATTTTGCTTGCATGTTTGTTTTGTTGATTAGGTTTCACTTATAGGTGAGATCATATGGTTTGTGTCTTTCACTGCCTGGCTTATTTCACTAAGTATAATGCTCTTCAGTTCCATCTATGCTGTCTCAAAGGGTAGGAGCTTCTTCTCTCTTTCTGCTGTGTAGTATTCGATTGTGTAAATGTACCATAGTTTTTTTATCCAGTCATTTACTGGTGGACACTTAGGTTGCTTCCAGCACTTGGCTATTGTAAATTGTGTTGTTATGAACATTGGGGTGCATAGGTTCTTTTGGATTGGTGTTTCAGGATTGTTAGGGTATAATTCCAGCAGTGGAGTCACTAGTACAAAAGGCAGTTCCATATTTAGTTTTTTGAGGAAATGCTATACTGTTTTCTATAGTGGCTGCACCAGTCTGCATTCCCGCCAGCAATGTACTAGGGTTCCCTTTTTTCCACAACCCCACTAGCACTTGATTTTTGTTGATTTGTTTATGATGGCCATTCTGAATAGTGTGAAATGGTATCTCATTGTGATTTTAATTTGCATCTCTCTGATGGCTAGTGATGCTGAGCATCCTTTCATATGTCTCTGGGCCCTCTGGATGTCCTCCTTGGAGAAATGTCTGTTCAGGTCGTTTATTCATTTTTTTAATTGGGTTGTTTGTCTTCCTGGAGAGGAGTTGTATGAGTTCTTTTTATATTACAAGGCTATTGTAATCAAAACAGCCTGGTACTGGCATAAGAACAGACACATAGACCAATGGAACAGAACAGAGAGCCCAGAAATAAACCCAAGGCTCTATGGTCAATTAATATTCAACAAAGGGGGCAGAAGCATAAAATGGAGTAAAAATAACCTCTTCAACAAATGGTGTTGGGAGATCTGGACAGCTACATGCAAAAAAATGAAACTCGATCACCAACTCATAACATACACAAAAATAAATTCAAGGTGGATAAAAGAGTTAAATATAAGTTGCGACACCATAAAACTCCTAGAGGAAAACATAGGCAGGAAAATCTCAGATATTCCATGCTGCAATATTTTCACCAATATGTCCCCTAGAGCGAGGGATATAAAGGAAAGAATAAAGAAATGGGCCTTCATGAAAATAAGTGTCTGCATGACTAAAGAAAATAGCAGTAAAATGTAAAGTGAATGGACCACATGAGAAAATGTATTTGCAAATGGTACCTCAGACAAGGGTTTGATCTTCAAAATATATAAAGAACTCACAGGATTCCCCTCTAGGCTTGTTTCTTTTTTATTTGAAAAAAGTGTATGTGTAGCTTTTTAAAAAAAATTATTGTAGGAAGAACACTTAATATACCTTTCCTGTGAAAAAATTTATGCTGTTCTACTTACTTTGTATATACTGGACATTTTCCATAATGAAAAGTAAAGGAAAATATTCACAGTGGAAAAAAATGGTTAATAGGGATTTTCTATTTCTATTGTTCTTTCTATTTTTCTTTCTTTCTTTATATACTTTTTAAAGATTTTACTTATTTTTCAGTGAGAGAGGAAGGGAAGGAGAAAGAGAGGGAGAGAAACATCACTGTGTGGTTGTCTCTCATGTACCCCCTACTGTGTACCTGGCCTGAAACCCAGGCACCTGGGAATGGAACCGGCGACCCTTTGGTTTGTAGGCTGGCACTCGATCCACTGATCCTCACCAGCCAGGGCTGTTCTTTGTATTTTTCTTCTATTCCTAAATTTAAAAAGACTATGTATTAATTTTATACATAAGTAAAAAGTTGGATATTATTTTAAATTGAATAAGAATGCATGTCAAGACACCTGACAGGTCCTTTTGAAGTGACCTTTCTCACTGTGCTGTTTGGAGTCCTTGCTCACAGTGATGGCTCACTGGAAACTGAGTAACCGAGCTTGACAAAACTCAGTAGCAGCTCAGGGGCTTTCTGACTCCAACTTTAGAATCTCCTTTTGGCTCTCCATTTTTCCTTTACACTTGCATCATTTTGCTCCATACAAGAGGTTTGAACAGACAGCACACAGGAACATCACTAACACGTCGAAGGCATTGAAAATCTCTATTCTCGATTGTGGCTCTGGCCTCTATCTCTGGATTAACTTGAAAGAGTACCTGGACCCTTGCACATCTGAGGAAGAGCTGCTCCTTCATACCTCTTCCCAGATAACAAGCTGATACTGTCCCCTGGCAAGTTTTGCATGTGTAAGGAGCCTGGGTAGTTCCGCCTCACCTTTTCAGATCAGCCTCTCAGCCTAAAATCCACCCTGTGTTGGTTCTCTAGCTGAACAGAAGCAGGACTCAACAGTGTAGCAACTGAAAGATGATGCTTGGAGGGAGTAAATGGCCTGCCTACCGACCAGCAGCTCCAGCCAATGACATGCTCAGGGTGTCCTCGATGTCAGCCTCTGATCCAAAAGGTTGTTGTACTGAGCTGCTGCTGTAGCAGAGCATCCAGTGGTCTCCTCCAGAAATGAGCTCATCTAACCCAGACATCACTCCCAAGCTGAGAATCTGTCCCTTTTGGATGTTTGCATCTTTTTATTCTTTGTTAGTCATTTGGTGGTGTGAAATGATTTTAGGAGGTTTTGGGTGGGAAAGCTTGTAGAAATAAAGGGAGCCCTGGATTGGTTTTATTTTGTATCCTACATCTAATAAATTGCATATTGTCCTAAAAAATTTACACTGAAAATGAGATCTTCCCTCTTAAAAATTGTATATTACTATTGACCAAAAGTAGAGTGTTTCAAAGCTAGTCTTCAGTGCTTTTAAAATCTTAACAGAATCTTATGCCTGTTTATTAATAGTTCCCCATCGTACAGCTCCTGGTAAACACCATCCTTTGATTTTATGAATTTGACTTTTTGGATATTTTATATACATTGAATCATAAAGTACTTGTCTTTTGTTTTTTGTGTTATTTTATTTTATTTTATTTTTTATTGTTGTTCAAGTACAGTTGTCTCCATTTTCACCCCACCTCGGTCCCCTGCCCCACCCATTCCTGCCTCCCGCCCTTGAACCTGCTTCCTTTTGGCTATGTCCATGTGTCCTTTATACATGGTCTTTGATGGACCTTCCCTTATTTCCCCCATTATTCCTCTCCTTCTTCCCCTCTGGTGACAGTCAGTTTGTTCTTTATTTCCACATGTGGTTCTATTTTGCTTGCTTACTTGTTTTGTTGATTAGGTTCCACTTATGAATGAGATCATATGGTGTTTGTCTTTCACTGCCTGGCTTATTTCACTTAGCATAATGCTCTCCAGTTCCATCCATGCTGTTGTGATGAAAATTAAAACTGCAATGAGGTACCACTTCACACTGGTCAGAATGGCCATCATAAACACATTGCAAACAACAATTTGGTGTTGTTTCAATTCAAACTGGTGAAGTTGGGGAGAAAAGGGAATCCTACTGCACTGTTGGTGGGAATGCAGACTGGTGCAGCCATTGTGGAAAACAGTATGGAACTTCCTCAGAAAACTAAAAATGGAACTGCCTTTTTGACCCAGCAATTCCACTGCTGGGATTATACCCTAAGAATCCTGAAACACCAATATAAAAGAAAAACTTGTCTTTCCTATCTGGCTTATTTTGCTTAGCATAATGTCTATAAGGTCTAACCATGTTACGTGTTGTAAAATTTCCTTCTTTTTAAAGGATCAGTAGTATTCTCTTGTATATCTATACTACATTTTTAAAATCCACTTATCAGTTGATAGATATTTAGGCTGTTTCTACATCTTAGTTTTTGTGAACAATGTTGCAGTGAACATGGGAGTGCAGATATCTCTTTAATATTTTTTTATAGTAAATGTTTTTTTTTAAAGGATTTTATTTATTTATTTTTAGAGAGAGGGGAAGGGAGGGAGACAGAGAGGGAGAGAAACAGCAATGTATGGTTGTTCCTCACACGGCCCTCACTGGGGACCTGGCCTGCAACCCAGGCATGTGCCCTGACTGGGAATCGAACCGGGACTCTTTGGTTCCCAGCCCATGCTCAATCCACTGAGCTACACCAGCCAGGGCTATTTCTTTAATATTTTGATTTAAATTCTTTTGGACAACTCTTGAAAATGGAAATGCTGGATCATATGGTAGTTTTATGTTTAATTTTTGAATAAACTGAGTGACTTTTAAATTTACAAATTAAGGGAATTAAGCATGAGTTAACAAAGAATAAGGAAACTATTTTTGACAGAGAAGCCATGTATGGAGAAGACCAGACACAAAAGCAGAGGGGAAATGTAATCAGGTTTCCGGGGCCTCATGTGCAGTGGGATGAGGGAAATAGTTACATTTGATGAACTATGTGAACTTCTTTTTTTGTTTTTGGGAGGATATGTGGTAAAGAATTTGTGCCCTTCCAATGTATAACTTTTCATATAAAAGATGTAATATCTTTACTACTGCTTTTCATATTCCTTTTGAAAACAGTTCTGTTTTAGTGACATTCTGTATTGACATTTCAGTATATATGTCTACATCTGGCAGAGTTTTTGCAATACCAAATGTTTAAATTCCTCGAAGTAGTTATTATCTATTTTCACCATTTTCCTTTAACTTCATGTATTTTTTGAGAAAAGCTTATAACATTTAAAATTTTGGTTATTAGTGATTTGATATATGACACAAGTCTTGTCATTTTTAAGTTTTAGTGATGTTACTGGAAGCTTGGTTCTTCCCAGAAATGCAGTAAAAAATTACAGATCAGTGAATCAAAAGCGGATGAGTAAGAATTTTAATATGTGGTCAAGAGAGAGAATGGGCCTGCTAAGAGTGGAGAGTGGTGAGAAAGGTTTACATAGAAGAAGCAACAGGAGAGCTTAGGCTGGGCTGCCTTAACTCACTGGGAAGTCAGAGAAAAGGGGCCTTTGGGACTGGTTAGGGTCTTAGGCTGGGACAAGCTGCCGGCTGCCCCATTGCCTTAGAGTTTAGGAGATGTGTGTCTGTGAGGAAAGAAGTTGGGGGGCTAGGGAGAAAGAAAAAGGAAAATGGCCTTGGCTGCTGTCCCTAGAGAGAGAATGCTAGCAGATCCTTTGTCTTGAGGTTTTTATCTCTTTCTTGCAGGTGGGAATCTTAGGGTAGGTCTCAGGGGAGGGTTTCAGCAGAATATTCATCAGTTCTCTAGGTGTGCCCTTTCAGAGTCATGGTATCCACATGGTCAGGGCCAAGGCAGGGATCTTTAGTCGTTGCAGTTTGTCCTGGAGTTGCCCACCTGGTCTTGCTGTTTTTCTGGGCCTAGAGATGTTATCTCTAGGGAGGTGACCTCTGGATCTGGCTGTAAATTGCTAAGCCATGTGTTTAGCTATCTGTCTCAATTTGCTATTCCACTTACCAGTTCTCCTAGTTTTTTTTTTACTATCCTGACTCAGTATTTTAGATGTTTTCCATCATTATGAGATCTATAATTTCCTGTTATGAAAAAAACATTTATTTGAGTACAAGTTAATCATTTTGCCTTATTTTACATATCATTTGTTTTATTTTCCCTTGAGGATATATGGGAATAAGTTTTTTTGCTGGTTTGTTTACCCCTCTCAATTTTTAGTGCTTAAAAGAGTACCAGCCCCAAAGAAAGCACCCAATACAGACTTATCAGTGAATCAATCAATACATCATTTGAAAGGTTTGGATTGGATGAAACAACAGTGACCATTACTCATTCTTTTGCTGGTAAATGTAAAAATTTACTAACCTATGTGTTTCTCTTGATATTTCTAATTTGGAGATATACTTTCTGTTTCACTTTTTTATTTTTATTTTTGGGTATTCTTAATTTGAAGGTGGGACAGGGATTTAAAAGGTGAAAAATTTATACGATCTGAAGAGAAACCAGAGTATGAAGTTGGGGCAAGGATTTAAATTGAAAAAGCTTTTAATATGCTTGTGTATAGAAGGATTAAAAGAGGTTTGTGAGAAAGACACCACTAGATTAGGATGAATGAGAGAATGTTGAAGAAGTAACCTGACTAGAGTATTTGGTAGGTTCATTTTATATTTGTTTACTTGGCTTCACATTCTCTTATTTTTTGGAAAATATCACAATCCTTTTGATGGAGTTACTGAAGCCTTGTTTTACTTGCTTGTTTCTCAAGGTGTAAATGAAAGGATTCAGCACCGGAGCAATGGAAGTAGTGAGCACTGTCACACCCTTGTTAATGGCCACCGATTCCTTTGCTGAAGGTTTGATGTAGATGAAGATGCAGCTACCATAGGTGATCGAAACCACAATCATGTGGGAAGAACAGGTGGAAAAGGCCTTTTTCCTTTGCTGAACAGAAGGGAATCTAAAAATTGTTTTGATGATATAAATGTAAGACAGTACTACACACATAAGTGTCATAATGAGGGTCAGCACAGCGCAAATGATCACAGTCTGCTCCATGAACCATGTGTTTGAACAAGAAATTTTCAGGAGGGGAGATGCATCACAGATAAAATGATCAATGACATTAGAATCACAAAATTCAAGATTTAGGCCTAGACTCAGTGGGGGGATTATAATGAACAGACCAGCAACCCAGCAACAAAAGACAAGTCTTCGGCAGACTGTGCTACTCATGATGGTCACATAATGCAGGGGTTTGCAGATGGCCACATAGCGGTCATAGGACATGGCAGCTAGGAGAAAAAATTCAGTTACACCAAAGAGGTCAGTAAAAAATACCTGGCTGGCACAAGCATTGTAGGTAATGACCTTGTCACCTGTTGCTATGTCATACAAGTATCTGGGAATACAGGCAGATGTGAATGAAATCTCCAAGAAGGAGAAATTTTGTAGGAAATAGTACATGGCAGTTTTAAGGTGAGAATCCAGTAAGATGAGGGAGATGATAGTCAGGTTCCCAGTTATGCTCAGCATGTAGGTGAGAAAGAAAAAGATAAAAATCAGAACTTGCAGCTGAAGGTCATCTGTCAGTCCCAGCAGAATGAATGTGGTCACAGTACTGTTTCTCATTGCTGATATTTGACTTCTGTTAAATCTGCATGTAACATTGAGATATTTTATTATAGATTATTTTAAAAGTATGAAATCTATCATATTCAGGTTTTAAAAATTCATTATTTAAAATATACTTACAATTTAAATGCATATTCTGTAAAGGACTACTTTTGACTTCTATGGGAGCAAAATGTCCTGACTTTGAAGAATTCTTTTTAATGTATTTGTTTGACACTTTGTTCCTTGAAGTTTTAATATATGTTAGACAACTTGGGTTCTCTATGCATACTTTGTGGTCACTTGAAGTCTCTGTTCCAGCCTTATAATTAAAGAATTTTGTTTTCTATTTTTGTTTATTGTATACCTGTGTGCTTCTCTCCTGAATACCTCTGAACTCTGTCATGCATGCACACACAATTTTTCAGCTGACATTACCTCCTTCTATAGTTTATCTGTCCCTAAGCAATCACTTATAATTCATTGTGGTGCACAGTATAAATTATCTTAATGCACAATATACTTATGCACAGTCTACATTTATACTTTTATGAAGTTCTCTGATAAACTTCAAAAATATTACAGATGATATGTTTTTCTGGTCCCCTTATGTGTCTGCTGGTTTTTTCCTCATCCTTTTTAACTTCTTACCATACCAATATTGCCTCTATATTTTCATCCATTTCTATTTTTTAAAATATCATCTTTCAGGTGATTTTTAGTAAATCTGTATTTTTATTTTGCAGTAGTCCTTTCTGATTTTCAGATGCAAGTTGACATATCTATCTGAACATTACACATGGACTTTGAGTCCTTTATGTCACAAACACAGCTGGTGATCTCTATTCTTCTTCCTCCTCCTCCTCTTAGTGTTACCCTTTCAATAAAAATAATACATGTAGACATATTTATTGAGCGCATTTTGTGTGACAGGTATTTTAGTAAACATTTCTCACAAAACATCTGTTTGCTGTCCTTAACACAAAGGAATAACTTCTATTTTTCCATTGGTTTGCAACTTCATCTTTAAACCCTCTGGGAAGTTTTCTGCAAGTCTGATAACTATGTTATTTCTAATCCTTGTCACTGTGTTCCCATGGAAAACAATGTTTGCTACTATTTTTACATGTAAGAAAGAACACTAAGTTGTTGGGATCATAAATGTGTGTCTTTGTCACCATATGACTAACAGAGCCCCAGATACATTGTCAACTATTCTATAAGTGTTTCTAAATGAATTTATCTGCTTGTGTTTTCCAGACACCTATGAAGCTATTTTGCTTTCTTTTTGGAATTATAATTCAAAGCACTTTGATGGAACTTTGGGGTACACAGTGCAATATATAGATGATGTAGCATAGAATTGTACACTTAAATCTATATAGTTTTATTAACCAATATCACCCCAATAAATTTAATTTAAAAAGTGCTAGCTCATTTTATCTTGAACTGGCTATGGAACTTGAGGCTGGTTATATAACCAAAACATTTTTTAATCTTAAAAATGTGGAATTTGGATTAAACAATTATTGAATTTTAAAAATAGTTTTCTATGTTAGAATCTGTTGTTGAATTTTTTTCTTTTGTTTTCAAAGAGGGTCAACTTTCCTGGTGTTGTTTATCACCCTCACAGAAGATAAAGAGAAACTACCTTCTCTTTACTACATGTTCCAGCAAAATTCTGTTGATGCATTTTTTTTTTTTTTGCATTGAGGATATCTATCTGGAAGATGTTGAATCCAGAGTGTATGGACTTTATTGATTGTGAGTTTGTGTTAATAGCTTTTTCACAGATTGTTTTAAGGCATTGGCAATTATGTTAGTAGGGACTCAAATATTTTTACTTTAAAATTAGTGTCCCTAGGTTAGACTTGCCTAACACGAGTGAACTATGAAAGTTTCCCCTGGATACCCCAATTTATTTGTATGTGGATGCACTTTGTTGTGTCAACTAATCTGTTGCTTTACTGATGTGGGACAGGGCCAGCTCTGATTATCTAGTAGAGAATGCAGTTAAGGCCTCTAGGCTGCAGTACTCACCATTAAGGAAGATGAACTACACTAGGCTCATGGTTTCCCTGACAAAACATGTTAAGGCAATTGGAGATACATTCAATGACTATACTAGATCAAATTGAGATTGAGAACAAAGATTTCTGCTCTCCATCTACTATCTTCTACCATCTCTCAGGCAACACATGCATCATCTCACTAAGTAAACTTACTCAGCCTTGTCACCATGGACTATTATTCCAGGCTTTAAAAACATTGGTTTGTTTTCTTTCTAAGGTATCACAAACCATAATAAAACAAGTTTAAAAAATAACTCACACTTAAATATGACTAATTGTTTTAAAAGACGTGTTTGAAATGAGGACAGAGATCTCTATTGAGGTGATGCCAATCAGTCAATGTGGCATTCTTTTGGGAGTCTAAGAAGTATTCTTATACAATTAGATGAACGCATATCTCGCTTTTAATGTAAGGTTGATGATATAGGTAATATGTTTCCTCTAAATCTAATCCTTTTAAATGCCAAGATATTTTTGTGCATAAACATTTCCACATAGATGACACTTATATATTCAAAGAAACTTCATTCTAAAACAGTAAAAACATGTATGCTTCACCAATATAGAAATTATCACTTACATCTCCAATTTTAAAACAATAGGTAAATTATGTTTTCACAAGCATAATAAAACCCAAGAAAAATCCACACAAAACTAAATATAATTAAAATGGCAAATTTTATCTCACTTACTATTATGACTGTCAACCATAGTTTCTGTTGCTTGTTGAAACACATGAAATCTTAAAACTTCTAAACTGAAAATTATAGTTGGGATAGAAATTTTCATATGAACTTCGGGCCACTTTTGCTTATGAATTCACTGCTATATTCAAAGCAACTCTAAGATACATATACTTCTCAGAACTATCCATCTCCAACCAATTACATGGAAATTCTTGTTGTACTATTTTAACACCCTTCAAAAAATAAAAATATCAAGTGGTAGCATAAAAATGGAGACAACTGTACTTGAACAACAACAACAAAAAAGAAAAATATCAAATAATAATAATCTAGTATGAGGGTTGTGGAATGTCAGGAATCTTCTCCAGTTGCAGGAAAGTTGTTGCCAGGGCTATAGTGGGCTCAGGGCTGTGAGCACATTTACTATATCTAGTTGGGCATTTGCTTTATTTGATGAAAATCAACTAAATGAATAAACACAGAGTCCCTGGTGACACTAGAACAAAGCCACTAATGAATCTTCTGTGCAATAAAATTGTGGTGTAAAAGGTATGCCACCATGGCTTCTTCAGAGACAGTGTCCTTGGAGATTGGAGGATGCAGCTGCAGAAGAATGTGGACAATCAAAGAATCTGGTTATAAAACACAAATTTAGCTCCTTTTTACTATCACATAGCATAAACTAAGACTTACCATATGGAAGGATCATAAATAAATCACATTTATCACTTGTTTGTTATATGGATAACACCAGATTTTGGGAATAAATCACATTTATCACTTGTTTGTTATATGGATAACACCAGATTTGGGAAATTGTACTTTGATGAGAAAAAAGAAAAATAAAAAAAAAGAAAAGAAAAGGGAAAAATATACAAAATTTAACCCATACTGTTTCATTATAATATCAAACTTTCAGACTTTTCAGATATATCAAGACATTTATGGGTACTATTTCAAAAAACATCATGTATAACTGGGTATATACATCAATATTCTTAAACTTCTAAACATGTCATCATATTTATGTTTAATATCTTGATGCTTCATCAGACTTAAAATTTCATGTACTATATATTCATGTCATTTAAAACTTTTCATGCTCCTATGGTCAATTCATTTATGACAAAGGAACCAAAATATACAATAGGCAAGGACAGTCTCTTCAATAAATGGTGTTGGGAAAACTGAATTGCCACATGCAAAAAATGCAACTGGGTCTCTCATACAATACACAAAAATAAACTTGAAGTAGGTAAAAAACTTGAATGTGAGAACTGAAACCTTAACACTCCCAGAATACATGGGGTATAGGTTCCTTAATATGGGTTTGGCAATGACATTTTGAATTTGACACCAAAGGAAAGGCAACAAAGATGAACAAGTGGTACTACATCAAACTACAAAGCTTCTACACAGCAAAGGAAAACATTGACAAGATGAAAAGGCAACCTGCCAAATGGGAGAAATATTTTTCACTTATGTATCTGATAAGGAGTTAATATTCAAAATATATAAAGAACTCAAACTGTAATGGGGTAGGTCAGAACAGAAATCGTTGGAAAGCAGGGAACTCCAAGTGAGGCAAGGGATCCCAGATCCAGCAAGAGCCAGGACCTCCTCATCAGAAGGGAGGGAGTTGCAAAGGTGCTGGTTAGGAAGCGCCCAGGGTGGCAGAGTAAAATAGTAATCAAAGGGCTGTGCCTTCCTGCAGGGTGGGGCTGTGGAAGGAGGCTGCTGCCTGGAGCAAACTGTGAACAAAAGCAACATGACTGTGCTAAGGTGCCAGCTGCTGAGCCACTCATGATATGGGGGTGGGGGGGCGTGCACTCATATAGTGCCTGCTGAGGCCAATGCCCCACCTCAGACAGATGCTTGTGCCTGAGTGTGGCTGGGAAACTTTTGCCCTTACTAAAAATGATATCTGTATCCCCATGTCCATTGTAGCATCATTCACAGCGACCAAGGTGTGGAAAAAAACCTAAGCAGTCATCAACTTGTGAATGAATAAAAAAATGCGATATATACATAGAGTGAAATATTATTCAGCTATCAGCTATGAGCCAAAAAGAAGGTCAAAGATGCTGGGGAGCTGACAAAAATGGCAGACACTGATGCACCTTTATAAAAAACCTGATGTTCAGTCATGCAGGGATTTCTAGGTCGGGTTTAAAACTGGAGCTCCCTGGTAAACATCAGGCTTTTTTCCCCTTCCCTTAGCTAGTCCAGTCAGCTGCAGGAAGTCTGGGGTCCTGAGACCAGTGGATCCCTGGAGACTGCGTGGTCTGGAAACTTCCTCAGCACTCTTGCATAGAAGGTTGTGGCAGTGCTGGCTGTGTGGTGGGACCCTGCCCAGCCAGGTGCGCAGAGACTCATGAGAGATGGTTGGAGCTGAACTGTGGTTGGGAATGCTGAGCTTCAGACTTCTGAGTTTCTTTTTTAAAAAATATATTTTATTGATTATGCTATTACAGTTGTTCCATTTCCCCCCCTTTCTTCCCCTCCACCCTCATCCCCCATTCCCCGCCCTTTAGATTTTGTCCATAGGTCATATACATAAGTTTGTCTTCTACATCTCCTATACTATTATTAACCTCCCCTTGTCTGTTTTCTACCTACTGTTTATGCTACTTATTCTCTGTACTTTTTCCTCCTCTCTCCCCCTACCACTCCCCTGTTGATATCCCTCCATGACTTATATAAATCCCTTTAACATTTCATATAATAAAGGCTGGGTGATGATGAACTCCTTGAACTTGACCTTATCTGAGAAGCACTTTATCTGCCCTTCCATTCTAAATGAAATCTTTGCTGGATAGAGTATTCTTGGATGTAGGTCCTTGCCTTTCATGACTTGGAATACTTCTCTCCAGCCCCTTCTTGCCTGCAAGGTCTCTTTTGAGAAATCAGCTGACAGTCTTATGGGAATTCCTTTGTAGGTGACTGTCTCCTTTTCTCTTGTTGCTTCTAGGATTCTCTCCTTTTTTTTAATCTTGGGTAATGTCGTTATGATGTGCCTTGGTGTGTTCCTCTTTGGGTCCAACTTCTTTGGGACTCTCTGAGCTTCCTGGGCTTCCTGAAAATCTGTTTCCTTCATCAACTTGGGGAAGTTCTCCTTCATTATTTGTTCAAATAAGTTTTCAATCCCTTGGTCTTCTTCTTCTCCTTCTGGCACCCCTATGACTCAGATGTTGGGACGTTTAAAGATGTCCTGGAGGTTCCTAAGCCTCTCCTCAGTTTTTTGA
>PVJI01028384.1:0-16570 GCA_004026765.1 Micronycteris hirsuta
GGAACCTGGAGCAAACCGGGAAGCTGCTGCTACTGGATCCGCAGACCTCCCGGCTCCCCGTGAGGCCCGAGTGACCCCTTCCCTCCGAAGCAGTCTCCCTACCGGCTGATCTTTCAGTTTTATGCGCAGTCTTGGTTTCCAATCTTCCCCCACACCGGAATACAGCTGGGTGATCGCTCTGCTCCTCAGAAAATCGGCCAGATATCCCGCCAGTGGGCCAGAGGATAGCGATCACGCTTCTTCCTTCTCCGCCGCCATCTTTCTCCAGGAGTTTTTTGATTAATACACCAATTTTGTCTGCTGTTATCGGTCGGTCCAGGCTTTCTGCTTCTTCTTCATTCAGTTTGGGGAGATTTTATTTTTCTAGAAATTTGTCCATTTCACCTAGGTTTTCAAATTCCTTGGCATATGGTTCTTCATAGTAATTTCTTACAATCCTTTGTATTTCTGTGGTATCAGGTTTAATCTCCCCTCTTTCACTTCCGGTTATGTTTATTTGGGTCCTCTCTCTTTTGTTCTTGATCAGTGTCCTTAAAGGCTTGCCAATTTTGTTTATCTTTTCAAAGAACTAGCTCCTGGATTTATTGATCCTTAGAATTGTTCCTTTAGTTTCTATGTCATTTAATTCTGCTCTGATCTTGGTTATTTCCCTCCCTCTTCTTGTTCTGGGCTAACTTTATTGTTGTTCCTTCAGTTGTTGTAGATGTAAGGTTAAGTTGTTTATTTGAACTGTTTCTATCTTTTCTAGATAGGCCTGTATAACTATGAACTTCCTTCTGAGGACTGCCTTCACTGTGTCGCATAAGTTTTGGACTATTGTGAGTTCATTTTCAGTTGCTTCCAGAATCTTTTTGATTTCTTCCTTGCTCTCATTCTTAGCCCATTCATTGTTCAATAGCATGGTATTCAATCTCTTTGAGTTGGAGTATTTGGGTTTTTTTTTTCCTTTTAGTTGTTTTCTAGTTTCAGTCCCTTGTGGTCTGAGAAGATGCTTGATATGATTTCAATTTTCTTGAATTTGTTGAGGCTTATTTTGTGTCTTATTGTGTGGCCTATCTGAAAATGTCCCATGTACATTTGAAAACAATGTGTATTTTGCTTCTTTGGGATAAAAGGTTCTATATATAACAGTTAAGGCCATTTGATCTAGGGTATTGTTGAATGCTGCAATATCCTTCTTGATATTTTGATTTGAGGATTTATCCATTTTTGACAGTGGGTGGTATCACAGGAGAATTTTACAAAATATTTAAAAAAGAGCTAACCCCTTTCCTTCACAGACTATTTGAAAAAATCCATGAAGATGGAAGACTCCCAAGCTCTTTTTATGAAGCCAGCATCATCCTAATCCCAAAACCAAATAGCGACACAAAAAAGGAATGAAAACTACAAGCCAATATCGCAGATGAACATAGATGCTAAAATTCTCAACAAAATATTGGCAAAGTGCATGCAGCAGCACGTTAAAAAATCCTGTAGTGTGTGTTGCTGTCTATATCTTTCTTGAAGTCCTCCAAGATTTTTCTTATGTATTTGGGTGCTCTTATGTTGGGTGCATATATGTTTATAATGTTTATATCTTCTTGATGGATTCCTTTCTTGAGTATTATGAAGTGACCTTCTGGGTCTCTTTTTATGGCCTGGTTTTAAAGTCTTCCTTGTCAGATATAAGTATTGCTTCCCAGGTTTTCTTTTTCCTGTCTTTTTGCATGAAATATTTTTTGCCAGCCCTTCTCTTTCAGTCTGTGTAAGTCTTTTGTTCTGAGGTGAGTCTCTTGTGGGCAGTATATATGTAAGTCATGTTTCCTTACCCATTCAACTATCCTATGTGTTTTGACTGGAGCATTTAATCCATTTACACTTAAGATTATTATTGATAGGTACTTCATTCATTGCCAGTTTACTCCCTTTGTACCTTTCTTCTTTACTCTCTCATCTTTTTTTTCTTCCTCTTATTGAAGAAATCCCTTTAGCATATCTTGCAATGCTGATTTGGTGGAGGTGTATTCTTTTAGTCTTCTTTTGTCTGGGAAACTCCTTAGTTGGCCTTCAATTTTAATTGAGAACCTTGCTGGATAGAGTAATCTGTGTTGCAGACCTTTGTTTATCATTACTTGGAATATTTCTTGCCATTCCCTTCTGGTTTGTAATGTTTCTGTTGAGAAGTCAGCTGCTAGCCTTATTTGGGCTCCCTTGTATGTTACTTCTTGTTTCTCCCTTGCTGCCTTTAAGAATCTCTCTTTGCCTTGGAATTTTGCCATTTTAATTATGATGAGTCTTGGAGTGGGCCTCTTTGTATTCCTCTTGATTGGGACGCTCTCTGCTTCTTGGACTTGTGTGGTTTCTTCTCTCATCAAATTAGGGAACCTTTCTATCATTACTTTTTCAAACAGGTTTTCTATCCCTTGATCCTCTTCTTCTCCTTCTGGTAACTCTATTATAAGGATATTATTTTGTTTAATGTTGTCCTGCATTTCCCATAACCCCTCTTCATTCTTTTTCAGTCTTTTTGCTTTTTCTTGTTCTTTTTGGGAGCTTTTTTCTACTTTGTTCTCCAGCTCACTAATTTGATCCTTTGCTTCATGGAACCTGCTTTTGATTTTTTCTACTGCGTTTTTTAATTTAGAAATTTTATTCTTGGCTATTTCTTCTTGGCCCTAGTTGATTGTTTCTGTGTTCCTTCTTTGCTGATATAATTTGCAGTAATTTCCTCATAATTTCCCTGTAATTTTTGTACTTCACATTGAGTTCATTGTGCTTCCTTATAACCATTGTTTAAAACTGAGTATCTGATAGTTCATTTGCATCTATTGCATTTAGTATTCTTTCTGAAGATTTGTCCTTTCCTTTGGATTGAGGATCTTTCTTTGTCTTCCCATTGTTGTTGGGGCTACTTTTCTTTGTTTCTGTTTCTTAAATTGATCCATTTTGACTTTCTGAGTTTTTGGTGTGAGCTTCTATGGTGGGAGGCCTGTGAGATACAGTGGCACAGTCTCTTCGATACCTGAACCTGATGTTCTGGAGATGTCCATTAAGCTTTTGATGCTGGATTTCTGGATGTAATTGGGTTTTGTTTGTTGTTGGGTCATACTTTCATGGGTCCTTTCCTGCCAGTGGTTGATTGAGGGTGACTTCTCAATCATATCTTATGTCCTTTTGCACACGCACTGCCTGAACAAAACCACAGAACCCAAGAAACAAACCCACACCTGCAAATATAACTTCCCACCACAATATCACTATCAGTAGCAAATGAACCAGTATTAATAAGGGTTGGATGAAATTAAAACTGTTATAAGAAAAGAGAATAGATATGAGTTGACCTACTGAAAGAAAAATTACTTTGAGAAGGTAGAGAGAGGAAGACTAATAAGAGTTGGGAGCTGGAGCAACGGAAGGAGAAAAGGTAAAGTTTACCTCATGAATAAGGAAAAGGAATGAAGAGTGTGGAGTAGAATATGAGAAGAAAAGCGTATAATATTAGGTTTAAACAGAAATTAAAATAGTATAAAATAAAATAAAGTGAGAGAGAAATAAAAATGAAGGGAAATATTAAATAATTAATAAAAATATAAGAGCCAAATTGGAGAGAAAGATCCACCAGATTACTATCAACAACAAACAAACTAAAATTAATACAGGTGGTATGGGAATAAGAGGGAAAAAAGAAATAAAGAAAAGTCCAGAGTTGTTTAGAGGAATGGGAAGTGATTTTGTAATGATAGAGGGAGAGGAAATACTAAGAGTGAGGAAAAACAACTAGACTAAGTGAGAGAAAAATTAAAATTTGGGATGTAAAGGAAAAGAAAAAACAGAGAATAAAGAAAAATAAAAGGGCAGGATGAAAGAGAAATAGAAGAAAGACAAAAAAGAAAAAGAAAAAAACAGGCTAACACAGCATAATTAAAATTTGAGTCAAAAAAAAAAAAAAAAGAGTAGGAGAGGACCCAGTAAAATTTGTTATTTGAAATACAGAATTAGTGAAGCTCTAGAGATAATGTTGAAATAACAATGCAAAAACAACTACCCTAACCGCAAACCAACTAGCAAGGTTTTTAACAGGTGTAGAGAGAACACAGGTATTTGAAGAGCTGGGCAAAAGGATGTGAAATTACTCTTGACAAGAAAATTCATTTTGAGTGTCTGGACAGGGGAGAAATAGTAAGACTGTGGAATGGAAACAAGTTGTAGATAGAGGGTAAACCAAATTTGAAGTGAGAATATTGCAAGGAAAGAGGAAGATAAGATGGGCTAAGAGAATGGAAGGGCAAAATAAGTGAATTGAAATACACTATAGTGTAAAATCTAGTGATTTATATACAACTTTGCTGGACAAGACATGAATGTTATAAAGCTATGCATCAAAGAAAATATCACAAATCATGAAGAAGACTACAGTGGCTTTCTTATCACTATATGTCAGATGTTGACCCCATATGACCTTAGGCAGCTTGTTCAATTCTGCCAGCAATCTGCTGTCACTGGCTGTCTTCTTCAATTGTTAATATGGCTCCTCTGCACTCAGCAGTCAGGTTTAAGCACCCTTCCGTGGTGGGGGCTATTGTTTCCCCTCGGGGAGCTGCTGCTCATAGAGGAATGGTCTGCCTGAGCAGGATGATTGCTGGGTATGAGGGTTGGCTTAGCACCAGATCCTGGTTGCTACTTTCTCAGTTCTCTCCCTAAAGGGCCTTTCTTCAAGTCTCTCTAGTACACTCTGCCCCACCTTTGCAAGTGATTTCCTGTCTCTGGCTGTCTCCTTCGGTTGTTTATCTGGGCACTAGGACTCAGCAGTCAGGCTTAAGCACCAAAGGGCCAGGGCAGAGACAATCCTGGAGTTGGAGCTATTGTTTCCCCTCAGACTTCTTGGAGGGGAGTGGTCTGCCTGAGCACAAAGGCTGCTGCTATCTGGAGGAAGGCTCAGCAGTGAGATCCCAGTGGCTACTCTCTCAGTTCTCTCCCCAAGGTTTCCATCCCCAGTCTCTCCTCAGGTGTCTCCAGCCCACTGTGCCTCTGTCTTTGCCTGCGCCCCAGGTAAGTGGCTGCAAATGAAAATTTGTGTGTTAGCTCTTTAAATGGCCCCTGCATCTCTAACTGTCTGTCTCTGGCAGAAGGAAGCCCTGATACTTTTTCAACTGGTTGTTATCTGTGTACTTTTTGGGCTCTGGCGTTTTAGGCTGGGATCCTAGCTTAGGGTTCAGACCCCAATCTTCTTTGAGGGATCCAACCAGCTGCTTAATTATCCTGCCAGCGCTGATGCCTGTGTGCATCCAGCAGCCCTCTCGAGTCTCCAATGCATTCCTTACCAGACCAGTTGTGATGAAGCTGGTTCTGTATGTCCAGACTCATATGCTTCTTTCTGGCTATTGTTCAGTTGTTTGTTCTCGGTGGTTTCTCCTCAACTGAATTGTAATTCCAGATTGGTTCTGGGAGATCATTGTGACTTCCACTCACTCCTCCACCATCTTCCTTCTCCCTGTGCCTTTTTTTAAAAGATTGTATTTATTTAGTTTTAGAGATAGAGGAAGGGAGGGAGAAAGAGAGGGAGAAAAACATCAATGTGTGGTTGCCTCTTTCACGCTCCATACTGAGGACCTGGCCCACAACTCAGGTATGTACCCTGACTGGGGATTGAACCAGCAGCCCTTCGTCGTTCAATCCACTGAGCCACACCAGCCAGGGCTGTGTATGTCTTTTGATCTGAAGTACGTCTCTTTTAGACAGCATATGTATCAGTTTATTTATTTATTTATTTATCCAGTCAGCCACCCTATGGCTTTTGATTGGAGCATTTACACTATTTACATTTAAAGTAGTTATTTATAGATCTGTCATGACTGTCATTTTTAATTTTTTTTTAGTAGTTCTTTTCTGTTTCTTTCTAATTCTCTTGCTCTTCCTTTTGTAAATTGAGGACTTTCCGTAGCGCTATGTTTGGATTCCTTTCTCTTTATTTAGTGTATCTATATACATTTTTGGTTTGTGGTTTCAATGTGCTTCATATATATGAAGCTATGTTTATGGCAATCTATTTTAAGTTGATGGTCACTTAAGTTCAAATATGTTCTAAAATAACTAAAATTTTAACTTATTCATTCCAAGTTAATGATTTTGTAATTATTTTTTACTTCTATTCTATATGTGTGTTTGTGTGTGTATCCCTTAATTTATTGTGGTAATTACACATGTTCTTACCTTTGTGTTTTAACCTTTGTACTAGCTTTATAATTGGTTGTATCATTGTTCTTATGAAGTGTTTACCTTCTAAGTAAGTGAGATTTTTTCTTTTTTTATATTTTCTTATTTAAATATTTTATCTTTTCTATTTAAAGATTACCTTTTAATTTCCTGTAATATTGGTTTATTGGTGATGAACTTTAGCTTTTTCTTATTGGGAGACTTTATCTCTCTTTTGATTTTAAATAATAATAGCTTTGCTAGGTAAAGTAACTTGGGTTGTAGGTTTTTGCCTTTTATCATTTTGAATATTTCATGTCTTCCTATCTGACCTAAATAATTTGTTAAAAAATCAGCTGATAGTCTCTTTGGAGTGCTTTTACATGTAACTAACTGCTTTTCTCTTGCTACTTTTAAAATTATCTTTGTCTTTTACCTTTGGCATTTTAACTATAATTTTTCATATTGTGGGCCTCTTTGGGTTTGTCTTGTTTGAGAATTTGCAATTCCTAGACTTATAAATCTATTTCTTTTACCAGGTTAAAAAATTGTAGTCATTGTATTTTTTAATTTTATTTTTCAACTACGATTAATATTTACTATTATTTTATTTTTTGCATTTTTTACTTTTTATTTTTATTGCTGTTCAAGTAAAGTTGTCCCCCCACTACAGCCATCCCCACCTCCCACCCTCAAATCTAACCCCCTTTGGGTTTTTTTTTGTATTTTTTTAAAGATTTTATTTATTTATTTTCAGAGAGAGGAGAAGGGAGGGGAGAAAGAGCAATGCATGGTTGCCTCTCACATGGCCCTCATTGGGGACCTGGCCCACAACCCAGGCATGTGCCCCAACTGGGAATCGAACCGGGACCCTCTGGTTCCCAGCCGGTGCTCAATCCACTGAGCTACACCAGCCGGGGCTCCCCTCAGTTTTGTTCATGTGTTCTTTATACATATTCCTTGACAACCCTTCCTTCAGGCTCAGGGGATTGAGCACTGACTTGTGAACCAAAATGTCGCTAGTTTGATTCCCAGTCAGGGCACATGCCTGGGCTGCAGACCAGGTCTCCGGTTGGGAGAATGTGAGAGGTAACTGATCAATATCTCTCACCTACTGCTGCTTCTCTCCCCCCTCCCTCCTTTCCCCTCTCTCTAAAAGTAAATACATTTTTAAAAAGATCAATATTTAATATTATTTTATATTATTGTCATGTGCACAAAAGACATGCATGTATAGTTTCATTTATATTTGGAATCTAAAGAACAAAATAAACAAACAAAACAGAAACAGACTCATACATGCAGAGAACAAACTGATGGTTGCCACAGTGTAGGGGGCTTGAGGGAATGGGTGAAACATTGAAGGGATTAAGAAGAACAAATTGGTGCTACAAAATATTCATGAGGATGTAAAGCTCAGCACAAGGAATATAGTCAATAATATTATAATAACTATGTGTGGTACCAGGTAGGTACTTGAATTACTGGGGAATCATTTTGTTTATTACATAATCATCAGTCACTATATATTCAAATGAGGTTCCAATCCCTTCCTCTCTCTCTTCTTGTTCTGGAACTCCTACAATGGAAATATTTGTAGTTGTCTCAGATGTGCTTTAAGCTATCCTCATTTTTTTTTAATGTTTTTTCTTTGTGCTGTTCAGGTAGTATATTTTCTGCTATCTTGTCTTCCAAATCACTGATGTGATCCTGTCTTCATCTAACCTGTGTTGACTCCATATAATGTATCCTTCCTTTCAGTTACTATATTAAGTTGTGACATCTTTATTTTTAAGGTTTCATTCTTATTTAACTTTTTTATCTTTTTGTTGAAATCTTTCTGAGTTTATATATTCTTTGCCTATGTTCATTGAGTATCTTTATAACTAGTGTTTTGAACTTTGTATTTGATATATTGTTTATTTCCATTTTTTGAAGTTATTTTCCTGGAGTTCAGTCCAGTTCTTTTATTTGGAACATGTTTCTTGGTCTTCTCACTTTTATTGATTATTTTTGTTTGTTTCTAAGTATTAGTCAGAACTATTAAGTCTCCTGGTCTTGGCAATGTAGACTCAACACCTGGACTTATGTAGAAGGTGTCCTGTACTTTCCATGGCGTCAGTCTCCCTGATCCCCTGAGCCAGGTTATTCAGGGGTGTCCCCTGTGTGCCTCATGTGTGCCCTTCTGTTAGAGTCAGGCCTTTCTTGCTCCTGGCAGGTCTGTGGGTGCAGTTGACCCTCAGACTGACTGGCTGTGAGGACTGGCTGTGACCATATCAGATGAGGTATTGTGCAGGGACTGATTCCACAGATTTGGAGTCACTTTAGTGGGGTTCTGGTACCAGGTGAGTCATCTCTTCAGGTATGTCATTTATGGAGCTGGTTAGGGTCTGGTGGGGTCTGAAGATGACCACCGTGTGTATTTGTTCTGGAGAATTCTGGAAGTGCTCTTGTGTAGGCTAAGGCTAGCTACTGCTTATGCCATGCTTGGGGTTACTTGGTAGAAGCTACAAATTGATCTGTGATTGGTTGCTACTTTTGTTGAGCTTGGAGACACTTGGGAGAAGTTTTTTTGCAAACCAAGCCTAGCTGTCATTTGTACCTGGCTTAGGACCCTTTGGTGGGCACAGTGAAGCTAAGGCCAAGCACCACTTGTGCTATGCTTGTGGTCACTTAGTTGGAGTTACATTACAGGCCAAGCATGGCCACCACCTGTGCCAGGCTGGAGGACACCTGATGGGACGTATAGAGCAAGGTCAGACTAGTCACTTGTTTTGTTTTGCTTGGATCCACTTGTCAGGAGCTACAATGCAGCTGATAAGGCTGGCCCCTCCATTTTTGGTATTTTTGGACCTTTAAATAAGGCTTTACTATGAGCCAAAGTAGACAGCTAGTGTGCAGAATACTTGAAAGACTTTCTGGAAGCATGAGCAACTTGGGTGTATGTGGGAATGATCTTAGGGAATCCTCAGAGATGGAGTAAACTCTGTTAGCCAAGTTAATGGAGAGTACAGTTTTGTTTCTAGCTAGGTGAGAGGTGAACACTACAAAACAACAACAACAACAACAACAATGAATGATAATATGAATGCCTGCCAGAGCATTCATATCAGGTGAGAGTTGCCCCAAACCCTACCCCTCCAGCCTTTATCCTGAAGCTAATCAATTTATTTCTTCCCCATACGT
Source organism: Micronycteris hirsuta (assembly GCA_004026765.1). NCBI lineage: Eukaryota > Metazoa > Chordata > Mammalia > Chiroptera > Phyllostomidae > Micronycteris > Micronycteris hirsuta. Next base: position 9,361 of record PVJI01028384.1, read on the forward strand.
CTCTGGTGCATTTTGGGCTACTGCCCCTCTGCTGGAGCTTAGAGTGAGTGAGGTCACAAGCATATGAATCTGTGAATAGGTCCTTTAAGAGCAGCACTTCAGTATCTAGCAGCCCTTTGTCTTTCTCAGAGACAATCTCCACTGTTTTTTACAGCTAGATGTTATGGGGACTTCTCTTCCAGGCACTGGTGCCCCCAGGCTGAGGGACCCAGGGTGGGACTGGGACCTCTCACTCTTCAGGGGGTACCTACATGGGCAAGATATCCCTCTCAATTCTTAATTGCCACACTGTAGGTGTGGGACCCAACTGTTCTGCATCTCTGCCCCTCCTTCCAGTTTGATGTGGCTTGTTCTTTATATTCCTAGTTACCAGAATTCTGTTTAGCCAGTCTTTAGGTGGTTCTCAATGATTGTTGTTCTATAATTTATTTGTTACAGTGATGTGATCCTGTGAAACATTGAGCACAGACTTTACTTACTTCACCATTTTGATTGCAAGTCTACCAGTATTTTCTTAAAACATCTGCCTTCCAGAAAAAATAATTACTAATAATTAAAGATATTTTTTACTTACAGAGTTATGGAAATATAAAGAATAGGATTCAATATTTATTTTCTCCTTTTCTATTATGTAAACAACTAGTAGAGTTATGGTCCATGCCTGACATCTTTTAATATACTTAGCTGTTCGCATTTTATCTTTGTCCACTAAGTATCTTAGTCTTTTCTAATGGATAAATCAGTTTCAGGTTTTTGTTTGTTTCAGATAGAGGTTCTGCATAATTCCATACAAATGATCAAGTCACCACAGGTTTCTGCATATATGTAAAAATTGTCTGATTTGGATGTTTTGGTGACTCCACCAGATGTTAGCACTTCCATTTGCACTTCCTTCTTTTGGAAAGAACAATACTTCCTAATTCAAACCATTCCCTGACCTTGCTCTCTCACCAACCCAAACACACACCATGACACCTAACCAGGTGATATGCAAACACACATTTTGTTAACAATGAACTCTGTGGACAATGGAGTCAGAGAGCATACTGTCTGCATTTCTAAGAGGATTAGAAAGTTATCCAACTATTGCTCTACCTCTGTGCAACACAATGTCTTCCAAAGGCTGTAAACAAATAGAAAATGATTTTTTTTTAAGTAGAAAAGGAAAGCAGTCGGGGCCCTCCATTTTAAGTGTATATTCACAATATATTTTCTTTGCATCCCAGAGTCATGCCAATATCTTTGTTTTTATAGATGTGCCTTTGGCTAGACAAATTTTATTTTTCTTCTTCTCACAGACTTCTTTTCATTTGGGCTGACTTCAGTTTAGGATGAGAATATTTTTGAGAAATGTTTTTCCACTTTTGAATTAGTATGAAATATGTTATCTCTAAGTATGTAAAAATCTTTATTTTCTGAAGACAACTGTAAATTTTACCCAAAGTATTTGAAACAGACTTGTTTATTAGGAGTATTAGGAGCATAGTGGTTTTCTTGTTTCTCCTCTTTTTTACTCAAGCTTCATTATCTATACAAAATTTATATATTCACTCTTTATTTCACCTAAAGAAGAGAATTTCTATTAACTTTTTCCCATATTTTAACCATCTTCTATTTATACATTATTTTTAATTGAAATGATACCATGTAGATACTTTTATAATATTCAACTATCTACGTGACATTTCATGCTATTAAAAACTTGAAGTTATTATGTTCCTAAAATACAAATTGTCACAAAATGAATTTTCTATAAATTTAGAGATATTTATAAATTATTATGCATACTACCACCTTCTTGAGGAAATATCTATTATCATGTTAGTATACTCTCTTTCACTCTTTTTTAATCATTTTCCTTTACACAGTTGCTTTATCTATCTTCTCTAAATAATCTTTATGTTTTGTGTGTTATAGAATTTTCCCATATTATTAGAATTTTATATTAAAAATTTCTTTATAAGCACTCTTAATGACTGCATCATAGTATAATACAATTTAGTAAATTACTTCAAACTTAAATTTTTAATGGTGTTGTTTGCTTACAAGTAAACTTCAAGAGGATTTATTTCATTTGTAATGGATGACCAGGTGGCCATGTGTAAGGGGAGGACAGCTGGAGCTATGCTAGGGAGTGTGTGAGTCCATCCAACACCGTGAACTGCTGCAGGACACCAACCTGCCTTCTAAGAGTCCTTCTGCCAACAAGCCACAGAGCTTTGTAAGAGTGTCCACAATTACTCTATCCATTTTTAATTGCAGTTTTGTAATCTAAAATTATCCTAAAGCTGGAGGGATTGTCTTGGTCTGCAACACCTTAACAAGTTGTCATGCTGTAGAAAAAGAAACTTTTAAATTAAAGCTACTCCAGTTTTGTTTTTCTCCATGAAGACCAAAGACATCAACATGAGGTTACTTAAAGGTCAGCACTGCCTTCTATTTGTTTTAAACCCATAGGGTGAATTTGATGGACTGGGGAATTATCTTGGATAGTGAAATTAGACATACATTAATACATTTCTTTTTACTGTAACTTTTCCTTCAAAATATTTTAATATTACAAGGTATCCACCACTGCTTTTATTGGCTATAAAACTTGTCATTTAGAAAAAGTTAATTATAGTAGATTTGCCAAACACTGAGGTGTTTTTATAGCTTTCTTGTCTGAGTACTTTTTTGTTTTCTCCTTCTCTTACTCCCCACTTTCCTCCCAAACTCCCTCCTGCCCTCCCTCCTTTCCTTCTGCCCTACCTTCTCTTTTTCTTTTTTTTGTTCAGGTTGTTGGTATAAAATCCTTCTATTTAAAGCTAATTATATTAAAGTATAAAAATTAATGCATAAATGTAGACTTCTGGTTAAGATAATAATTTGATGCCACACAAACATCCTCTTCTCTAATGTTTCCACTGAAACGATAAAAATAGAGAAAGATTGCAATATGTATATGAAAGAAAGAAAAAAGAAAGAAAGAGAAAAAGACTGAAAGAAGAAAGAGAAAGGGAGGGAGGGAGGGCAGATGGAGGTAGGAGAGAAGAAAGGGAATCCTAACCGAGGTAAAAATCAACCAGCCTGACTTGTATAAAGGAAAAGCTTATGTAGGACTTGAAAGGACAAAAACTCACAAACACTCATAATATAAAAGAAAGGGAGGTGGAAATGACTGTAGGTTAGGGAAGGCCACAGGGGAACTTCTAACTTTACAATTGCCCTACTTAGAACTGTAGTCTGTAGCTCTCAACCTGTTTTATACTTTGCCTGGATGGTGTCCTAACTACAGCAAGAGCATTAAGACAGTGAGCTCCATTTAAGAGCAGTTGTTTAAAATTAGAGAAGGGGAGCAGCACCCCAACTATGTTTGAGCTATTGCCAGAAATATGATTACAAAAAATGAATTTAAAGTTTCTTTCCATTAGTCAAAACTTTAGGTAGTGGTAGCTCTCTGCCTTTCATTTGGCAAGGGAGGGCTGTTGACTGAAGTGGGAGCATTACTATAGGTTCTGCCTGCTAGGAAATTACACCAGGGAGAGAAGCAGGTGGTACCCAGCTAATTCTGGATCCCTATCATAAATAAGTTGAAGCAAGGGATCCTTCTCTTATGGTTCCCTCACTACTAAATACTCCCAGGAAATAAACCATAAACCTACTAAAAGATGAACAGGTAAATGATTTTTAAAATACATTTATTTTCTTAATTGGTGCTACATCCATTATAAAAAAAAAACAGAATTTGCCTCCAAATTTTTTAAATTTACTAAATTAAAATGCAATAAAGACAGTGAAGAGTAGATTGAACACTTCAGAAAAATAAATTAATAAAATAGAAGGGCAGCTCTCAAAAGTCTTCTATACCTTGAAGAAAAAGCATAAGATAATTCAGATGAAAGGAAAGAGACAAGAAAAAATGCTTGGTAGATAAACATATTTACACCAAAAATTCATATTAGTCACAAGGCACATGGAAAGGCAGTAAAAATTACTAAATCCGTTTTTTTTAAAAAACCTCCCTTATTTGAAAATTTGATATTTGTGTGACACGGGGTAGATCGGACCTGCCGATACCCGTGGGTGACCGTGATCCAATGCATGTATGAATCTCATACCGAGACACGTGGGGAAAGAGAGACCGGGGCCACGTGGCTGATTCCTCTCATCTCAGAAAAAAGCCCAGTGGCTTGCCAAGCCAGGGTTTTTATCAGGGGCATTAGCACACATTTACACTGGATTGATTATACATGGGATTAAGCAGAACAGGGGTAAGATTACTCATTAGCAGGGCATCAGGATGTAGATTCACGTCCGGTGGCAGACAGGACCAGATTAAAGTAATGTGCAGGGCACAGCAAGCCAGAATTTTTTAAGATACATCTTTGCCAAATTCCTATTAGAGAATTCCCATTCCACAGACATGATCCACACTTGCTTACACAGGAATCACACGGAGCTGTGCTCAAAACGTGTAAATTCTCAGGACTGCGTGTTTACACGTGTGTGGAAATCACTGCCACATTTGTGATATACCAAAGTAAAAATAATAAATACAATTGAACATAAATATACTTGGGTGAAATATTTTAATTTCTGATAGTGTAAATATTCTGTAAGAATACAACAGGGAAAGAAAAGTAAGTTACTAAAGAAACAGGTTAGTATCAGACATCTCAGTAGCAATAAATGCTGTTGACAGTTGAGTTATACCTGCAGTTTTCAATGAAAAGAAGAGATTCTGAACATAGAATTCTACACTCATTGAAACTATCATACATGTATGAAAGCAAAAGAAACACATTCTTGGTCTGGAAGAAATTAATTTCTTCTAAGTAATTACAAGCTGACAAAGTAAGTCATTAGCTTTCTCATATACCAGCAACAACCAGTTTAAAACTGTAATAGAAATAATATTTTTATTATTCAACAAAATTATAAAAAATATAGGAATATATTTAATGAGAGGTATGCACAATATGGTAATATTATTCATTCAGAAAACCACCTATCTCAGTGTGTGTGAGCTTCATCCAGCTGGTTGAGGGCCTGAATAGAACACAAAGACTAAGAAAGGGCAAATTAGCTCCCTGTTGTCAGGATATCCATCTTCTCTTGCCTTCAGACATAGGTTCTCTTGGTTCTCAGGGTTTGGACTGGAAGTGGGACTTACACCATCAGCTCCCTTGATTCTCAGTCCCTCAGAGCCAGACTGAATTACACCACTGGTTTCTTGGTTCCCCAGTTTGTAGATGGCAGATAATGGAACTCAGCCTTCATGACTGTGTCAGCCAATTCCAATATATATATTTTCCTGGAGAACCCTGATTAATACCCTGATTAATTGAGTCATAGGCCTCAATACAGGGGTGTCTTAGGTTGTTTTAGTTGCATGTAAGGACAAGAAAGACATTCAAGTCCTACTCATAAGCTTCATTTACTGTCAGCTCCCTCACCCCAAAAAAAGAGAGTTTCTGGAAGCCAGAAGGCATGGCCCAGAAAAGAGGCACTGTACTTCCTTTCCCTGCAACTCACTCAAGGGTAGCTGTCATTCCTACTGGTTTCCACAGTGTGCCTCTCTGATTCAACCTCATCCATCATTTACACATATTCACATTTCAAACCAAATACGTATAATATCTTAACAAGCGCTTACTGTTTTAGTACTATAAATTTCTACTAATTTAGTCAACCCTTTGCTGATCATCTAAAAAGAGTCTCAGCTCATGTCAATAAAAATTTAGGAAGCCGTGTCCAGAAAGAATTTCTCAAGATTCCTACTGATTAAGTTTTCTCCATTCTCCCACTCAAAGCCTCGTTGTGTCTTATTTATCCCTGATCCCTTTGTTTTGATATCATTTCTTCCTGGAAGATTTCCCTGATCCCTGATACTTGGTCTTGTTAGGTTCATATATATAGTGTTGCTAAATACCTTTATCTGACCTCTGATAGTCTCCTTGAAAATATTGTGTATTGCATGTGCTCCGAGGTTTCTGAAGGCAGAGTGTGTATGTTTGTCAAGGCCCTCACTGTTTCCACAGAACCTGGCATATAGTGGCTATACAATTAGTATAGTTGAACAAATATATACAAAAAATTGTATCTAGAATAGAGATTGCAAGAAGGGCATAAAGGGGATAAATAGTAATGGAGAAAAATACAGTAAAAATGTTTACACCTTCCCCTTTTAAAAAATTTGTTGGATGAACAGCTACAGGGACAGGAGGTTAGGCGCTGCCAGCCGCTGGTCTCCGTGGTCACGAGGTGATGCTCACAGGCAAACGTGATGCAAGCAACGCAGTCCAGGGACAGGAGGGTTCCCCACGCATAGGATGGACAAGTTGGTGTTGTTGGCCATGCAGTGCAACTTGCCTGAGGACAGGGAAAAATAGCTCCAGCACTTTCCTGACATCATTTGCACTTGAGATTGTCTTCGGAAAGATTGCATTTCTGTCTGGTAGTGCTGTAATGAATAGTATGAAATCTTGGAAATCAGGGACTTCCACCAAGATGGCGGTGTAGGTGGACGCACTGCGTCTCCGCTCACAACCAGAGAGTTTAAACAACGAACTCAATAGCGAAAAATAAACAACCAGAATGGACAGAATCAAACTGAAGGGAAGTCCGACACCCAGGAAGTTGGGGAGGACGTACATCCAGGCCAGTAAGCGGGGCAGAACCGAGTGGAGGAGCAGAGTGAGAGGCATTTTGCCCGGAGGAACTCACCCCGTGAGCGCCTAACCAAATCACGACCCCGAGCAACGGGTGAACCTCGCACGCCAGCGGCGTAACCGGAGAGGCCAGTGGGAACCAGCAGGGCTGAGACTGGCGGAAAAGGCAGTGGGGAACTGGGGACCAGAGGGTGATAGGGAGTGGCGGTGAACGGCAGACGCCATTGCTCCCTCCCAGGCCCCGCCCCCAGAGGAAACGTCACAAAAAAGCGATCCAGGTTACCAGGCACCGACCAACACCTAAGACTCCGACAGGTGCGCCGAGATAAAAAAATAATGAAAATGGTCAAAATGAAAGATCAGAACAAATTACAACTAACGGACGAAGAGATAGCCAAATTAACAGATGCCCAGTTTAAAACACTGGTAATCAGGATGCTCACAAAACTGGAAGAAAGGTGGACACAAATAATTGAACAAATGAAGAATACAATAAAGATAATGGAGGAAGATTTACAGGGAACCAATAGGGAAAAAAAGGAAGCTGGGACTCAAAC
>PVJI01028385.1:0-16567 GCA_004026765.1 Micronycteris hirsuta
TGAATCTCATCGGTCTGAAATCTCTTCCCTTTCAAAGGTGATTTCAGTTTTGGAAAAAGCCAGAAGTTGCAGGGTACCAAATCAGGGCGGTAGGGTGGCTGAGTCACCTGGGTAATTTGATGTTTCACCTGAAAACTTTGCATGAGATGTGATGCATGAGCAGGAGTGTTTTTATGATGAAGCTGCCATTCACCAGATGTCCATAGCTTCAGCCCTCTGAATCATCCAAAAAGTTCCCACAGAGGAATGCTCAAGCTTCACACAAAATTTGACATAGATTAGCTGCTCTACTTGCCGAGTCATTTTGAATGTGGCAGCCACACAGTACACATGCTCACTCAATAGTGTCTACCGCCCCCACCGATGTTAGTACAGTGCAGTCACTGTTGCTCACACATGCACAATCCAGTCCACCCTCCTTGGCTGCCGGGTTACATTGATGTCGTGCAAACAATTCTCAATATATTGACAATGGCTGGACTTTTTCCAGACAGACCTGGTATGTGTGTGTTTATGAATTCTGTGAGTATGGTTCTGGCTCAGTTTCTTAAAAAAAAAATCAGTATAAGTCTCCATAGGTTGAATCAATTAATCACATAATTTTCCATATGATACTGTATTAGTGGATACATGACATCCTGTATTTGGCAAAAACCGTAGAAAGTTACAGCATAGAACTTCAATGTAAGAAAATTTAAACAGGGCATGAAAGAAATAGACATGTTCATAATATTTCACACAAAAAACACACTTGAAAAAAATTCATACTAATTTATAATTTAAAAATTTCTTAGCAGACTAAGAATAAAGAGAAACATTCCAACATGATAAAAAAAATTTACAAAACCTTACATCTAAAATCATACTCATGCCCTGGCTGGTGTAGCTCAGTGGATTGAGCGCGGGCTGGGAACCAAGCGGTCCCGGTTCGATTCCCGGTCAGGGCACATGCCTGGGTTGCGGGCCAGGTCCCCGTGAGGGCCATGTGAGAAGCAACCATACATTGCTGTTTCTCTCCCTCTCCCTCCTTCCCCTCTCTCTAAAAATAAATAAAAATAAAATCTTATAAAAAAAAATAAAATCATACTCAGTGATGAGAGTCCAGAACTTTCACCCTATGATTGATAATAGGGGAAGATTACAAAAGTGTGTCCTCTTTCACCTCTTCTATATTGTACTAGAGTCTTAGCAATAAAGAAATGAAATCAGACAAAAGAAAAATTAAAAATATATATATACACACACACAGATTGGAAAGTAAAAAATAAATGTGTTTGCTCACATGTGACTTGACTCTCTATGTAGAAATACTCACAGAATCAACAATATGTTGATACTGATAAAAACATAGATGGGCTATATAATACAAAATATAAAATATGAACGTTATTTGTTGTCCTGTATTACTGCAATGAACAATTGAAATGTAAAATAAAAAAAATTTATAATAGCACCAAATTAAATTACTAAGGTATAAAATTAACACAATATATCCAGGTTTTATTTACAGAATATATAAGACTAGTGAAAGAAATCAAAGATCTAAATTAATGGAGAGTTCAATGTTCGTGGATTGGAAAACTCAGTATTTTTAAGATGTCAGTCCTTCCCAATGTGAACTATAGACTCAAATCAATTAATATAAAAATCCAGAAAACCATATTTTGATATGGAAAATTATAGATACAGAAAAATATATTTTAACATCTATATATGGAAAGACAAGAGGATCCCTTCCAAATTACTTACATAGAATAGTTGTCCTTTCAATATGCAAACTAAGCACTGTGGTGTAAAGTATTGTAAGAAAGGAGTCCTAATGTGCCTGGATAGATCAAAGGCGTTGCAAAAATCTAACATCCAGACAATGAGGTGAGTTCAATAATACACAGGGGAGCCTTCTATTTTCTGCTTTGGAGCAGCATAAGTGACCTTGCACCCGTGAAGCCCAATGCCGACAGAGCTCCCACTCTATGGGCCTTATTATTATGAACCTTCAATTAATTTAACCAATTGTGCTTTTTGCCATTTGCACCTGAAAATATTACTAATTGTTGATATATTGTGAAAACTGTGCAAGTCTTACTCCACCATCCAATTATCCATATAATTGTAAGTTTTTATAGAAATATGGGTTTCCCAGAAAGAGGAAATCAAGATATTTTTCAAGCATCCACAGCATGTTTATACTTACTATATTATTGGTGCCATTGGTCAATATTCACTTCTAATTTCAAAGAGAGGTGTGAAAATAATTGTTCTAGACTGTGTATTAGTGGTGCAAAAAGAAGAATTTTCACTGAAATAATTAACTAGCAATATTTTCAAAAGGTACAAAAAAGTAAACTCATATGCACTATATATTATACATATATATGTCTTCTGACAAATTAGTTTTCACATTTAGGATAATTATTGAAATAAATATAGCTTATTTTCAAATCTAATTAGCTGTAGTGATAATATAATTTGTTTTGAATTAGTAATAATTAGTATGTAGCATATATTAATATTATATATTATTTGCATAAGTGACATAAAGTCTGTGTCCAAACAAGTGAAATTTATTTATTAATTAGTTGAAATAGTTGATAATAAAATTATCAATCTTTATTGTGGTACCTTTTTGTGGCAAACACAATGTTTATACTCTGTGTGTGTATATGTAATTTTACTTAATCCCTGCAAAATCTTAAAAGATAAATCTTATCATTCCTCTTTTATATATAATAAAATTGAGTTTAAATGATTTATTGTCTGTATTAAAGTCCCGTGTTTATAAATGGAATAATTATTCAATTCCAATGTGACTCAAAGACTGGTAATGAAATGTAGACACAAAGATTTGAAATAAATAGGAACTGGGAGAAATCATGTCTTGTCTTCTAAGATCCCGCTTTAGACTTTCTGTCAGTCATTCTTGTGTAAGTACTTGTACGTTGTGAATACAAGGTTCACTCAAAAACACTTGAAAATAAAAATAAAACGCATGATTGACAATGACTGGAGTATATCCATGAAAGAAAGAAAATTAAAATGAAATCACCTCTTTGCACAAAATGGATTCTTTAAAAAAAAAGCACTTGTTACAATTGGTTTATTTATTTCACCATACAATGTGGTCAATGACTAGAAAATGCACAATAGAAATTATTACTTCTTGTCATGACTAGAAAGTTAACTATTGTCAACATTTCTCTTTTATTTTTTAAGATATTGTTTTCTCCTGGCAATTAAAAAAAAAGTTAATAGAAGACAGTTTAACTTCCTTCCTTCCCTTAAGTTTACACTAAATAATTTAGAATGATTCCCTATGGTATGTACTGTTGGCAATTTAATAATCCAGAGAAAAACTGTTGATTCATGGTGTTGCGGTGCATTATTCTGTCTAATTTCGCTAAAAGTAATAGTGTATGCCAGCTGCTATAAGGCAGAAAAACCTTTCCAAAAACCAATGAAGCAGAGAATGTTTGTAATGATTTCCCTTGAGAGAGCAGTTGGAACATCTGAGAATTTTACAAGAAAAACAGAAATCCAGGATAGACCCTGTCTTGGAGAAATTCCAAGAATTCATGCTGAATGGATAGCAAAGCACTATAAATAATTCATGACTAAATATTGAGCAAGGAGTTATAACTGAGACGTAAACAATGCATACCAGTAAGCATCGGAAAGAGAACAAGTTATTATGTCTCTGTAAATGAAACTTTAAAACAAAGGAGATGTGTACAGAGTGCATGTTCAAAACATAAATATTTTACATGATTTGCTTTTAAATCTTTTACAGTACATTCCTAATTATTTTCTTTCTTTCAAAAAAGCAATGTATGCACACTCAAAAGAAAGGCTTTTACATTGGGTCAATAATTTTGATTTTTCAGGAACCAAAAAAAAAGCAATTAGTTTGTTCATTTAAAATATGGATAGACCTTAAGGCAAAGGAGTGACTACAGCTTTGGGAAGTAATAATGATAGAGAAATTTAGGGACAAAAAATTTTAAATATAGGTAAGAGCATATACATAAAGGTAAAGTCAAATAGAGATTTACTGAGAGGTTGGGACATTTGCAATAAAGATTATTTGAATTTACCAAATTCCCAATTAGTCAAATCCATCTTTATAAAATGTAGGCAATTCGATTTAAACAGATGCCCAAAGATATGTGTTTGTATAATAATTAGGACAAATGTTTGGCTATCCTTTTAAGATAAGTATCATGTATTTATATTACCAGTCCCCAAATTTCTTAAATTTGAGTAACAAAGTGACATTGTATGTGCAATTTGAAAACTTACACAAGCCATTGGTGTCTTTTTTGTGGTGGCCTCAGATGGCATTTTAGTTCTTATCAGAATAACACTGTTGAATCAGCACAAATCTGGATGAAGGGTGTGAAAGAATTTTCTGCAATTTATTTTTAAAGTTGCACCTTAGACCTTACACTGATATAGATAAATTTGTGCAAGAACATCAGATCCTTTGGGATAACAGAGAACAAGATTGAAATAATAAATCCCTGATGTTTCAAAATTCAAAATAAAGATATTTTGGGTGGATCGAGTTATCACTGACCAAACCTGCTGATATTAAGATAAAGAGAAAATATGTGTCTGTGATGATTACCTGTATTGAAGGAAGTATGCTAATACAAGTATTATCTAAAAAACAAGTGTTGCTGAAAGTGGGTCAGTAGCTGAATAAAGAGTATTGTCAGGGAATCTGAATGTAGCTAAAATTCTCATTATACCAAACCACCTTACATTTTATGTTTTGAGGAATAGTGATTGAGCCGATCATAGCTAAAACAAGTAATTCTTAGGGCATTTAAATATCAACCTAAGATATATCTTATGAGATAATATTTTAAGAAAGAAAAAGAAAAAATATACCAACCCAGAAAATATAAAACAATGTTTTTTGGAAAAAAGATAACTGTATCACAGTTTTCTTAAGTAAAGAGTGAATCTTAAAAAAGAGTATGTTGTGTGACCAGAGGGAAGGGAGAGGAGGACAATGGGGGAAAGAATGGGAAGGGTCAAGTCAAGGGATTTGTATAAAGGACCCATGGACAATGACAATGGGTAGTGGGTGGGTGGAAGATTGAATGTGGAAGTGGGGGATGGGTAAGACAGGGGAGAGCAATGGGGAGAAAATGGGGACAACTGTAATTGAACAACAGTATAAAAAAGAAATTTATCAATTTTCTTCAGATTATTCCATTGTTAGTGTATAATTGCATAATTGTTCATAAATAATCCCTTATTTCTGAGACGTGTTGTAATGACTCCTCTCTCACTTCTGATTTTATTTATTTGAGTCTTCTGTCTTTTTTTCTTAGCCTAGTTAAGAGTTTGGTAATTATTTTACTATTTCGAAAACCAATTCTTCATTTTGTTGATTTTTCCTATTATGTGATAGCCTGTATTTCACTTATTTCTCTCATGTCCTTCCTTCTGCTGAATTTGAGTTTAGTTTGTTATTCTTTACCTAGTTCCTTAAGATTACTAGATTGTTTACTTAAAATCTTCTTTTTAATAGAGGCATTTATTGCTGTGAACTTCCTTCTTAGTACTGACTTTGCTGCATCACAACAAAGTTTTGTTATACCATGTTTTCATTCTCATGTGCCTCGATATTTTTAAAATTCAATTTCAATTTCTTCTTTCATCTAATGGTTGTATAAGAATATATTGTTGAGTTTCTACATATTTGGTAATATTCCCATTTTCATAGTGTTCTTGATTTCTATTTTCATTTCAGTGTGGTAAAAATGTACTTGAAATTATTTTAATCTTTCCTCTTCTCTCTTCTTATAATGGCACTAATCTCATTCATGAGGGCTGCATCCACATAAAATATTTACTTCCCAAAGCCATCCTGCCCCCTCCAAAAACCACATTAGAGATAAGGCTTCAACATATGACTTTTGGCAGGCCATATAAACTTTCAGTTCATAAAATCCCTCATCCCCATTTGCCAAAACAAAGTATTGAAAATTACTAAAATCTTCCTTTAGATTTGCTAAGCACCTCCTCTGAGATTAATTTCCACTACTAACTGAGCAATACAGAGAGAGGCGCAATGAGTTTTGAATATTCCACAGTGAAACACAATAATGTTTAGTAATTATCTCTTGAGTTCATAGCACATTCTCCCTGAATCAAAAAGGCAGTACTCTAGTGTACATCTCTAACTATTACCATTCTTCTATACAGATATTTTCTATCTTGAATAATATATTTTAAAGCTTAAAATCATCATCTTGATTTTTGATGCCCATCATTTAATTTATTTTATAATCTAGTCACCTCAAAATGTATACATATTTTAATGTATATATTTTTACATTCCAGTGGTACACACACACATATAAATGTATGTGTGTGTACATGTGTGTGTGTATATATATATGTATATGTGTGTGTGTATACAATTTTTTTCCAGCAACTTCTTTTAGTATGTCAAGGGTATATCAACATATCTAAAATTCAATTCAAAATCTATTGTTCCACAATTATGAAATAAGTATCTAAGAAATTACACAGGACTGAATCTTAGGAGTTATTCATCTTCATCTTAGTTCTTGACCATTTCAATTCAATTCCCTATATGTTTAGCTTCCTAAACATAATGATATTTCATCACTACCATCAACTCTATTATTTATTCATTCATTGTATCTTATATGTACCTCTACCAAAATCATCCCTAAATTCAGTTCTTTTCCCTCTGATATACGCTTCAAATTGCACCGAGATTTTTTTTTTTTAAGAATTTATTCATCTATTTTCAGAGAGAGGAGAAGGGAGAGAGAAAGAGCAATGTATGGTTGCCTCTCACATGGCCCCCGCTGGGGGCCCAGCCCACAACCCAGGCATGTGCCCTGACTGGGAATCGAACCAGGACCCTCTGGCTCCCAGCCCATGCTCAATCCACTGAGCTACACCAGCCGGGCTTTACCTATATTTTTATTTACAAAAATTTAAAAAGTTGATTATTTTATTTTTCTGATTAAAGTTTTACATAGTTTTATATCAGATATTTTACAAGTGAGTAAAATGAACAGAATAGCACTAATGAAAAAAATTAATTTGGCTAAGTAATTTGAAAATTCATGATGGAGCTTGAATTGAGATATGTGAGTGCCATCAAGCCCTAACTATTCCAACTCTTTGATCTTTTCATTGTTTTTTGAGGGCTTCATTCTTCGATTTACATGTGCAAGATGCCATCAGCAACTCAAGCTTATACTTTCCTGAGTTTGAATCAGAAAATCCCCATTCCAAGAGCTCAAACAAAGGGCTGAACAGTAATTGGTATGATTGACTTGCCAGGAGTGTAATTTATGCCTAAGTCAAGAGAGTGGAACCTGTTGAGCTTTGTGGACTGATTGGGGGATTTATAAGTGAAAACTGGAACCACTGTTAGTATTATGGAGAAAGGATTCTAGTCAGTCAAAAAATCAACAAATACCAGGAAAAACTGCTTTTTAATATGACTTATAAGAATGTCCACGCCTCAGCCCATGGTTCACTCACCATCCTCACTTCCATGCTCTGCCTATATTGAGCTTTCCTTTAGTCTCCAGGGCACCATGCACTTTTCCCTCTACTTAGTAAGTCCTACTCATTTTTCATTTTTCCCTTATTTTTAGGTCTTAGCTTAGACATGGTTTCCTCAGAGGAACTATCCCTGATTGTCTTTAAGTCAAGTAACTTTTATACTTGCATTCATAACAGTCTACTCCTTTCCTATAAACATGTAGTACAATTTTAGATATGTTTTTACATATTAATATTTAGTTAATATATATGTATCATGCTCATACTCACTAGGATATAATTTAATTAAAAAGGCAAAGGTTCTGTCTGCATAATCATTCTAGTTGTCCAACACTAACCACATTCGTTGGACACATTAACTGCATAATACATATTTTTAAAATGAATTCATGAATGGATGAGTGGTTAAAAAATGCGATTTGAATCCATTTAACCTCATCTACCAAAGCTTTTATATTCTTTTAAGACTATCTTTAATAACAGCCAACTTATTCTTTTCAGGCTTAAGGCAATGGAACACATAACTAAGTGATATTGAAGAGCCACTTAAGTTGCACTACAGTAATGTTCACTGTTGTTTTCTTATCACATGAAAGACCTTCATTTTCTGTTTGATTTTCTTGGAGTGGCTTGAGACCAGGGAAAAAGGAAGAAAGAACAAACCTTCTATATTTTATATTTTAGTTTAATATACAAACAGTGAATGTGTACAACATACTTATTTAAATATGTTATATTCATTTTGGAATTATTTAAATAAAACTATTAAAAAAGATTTATATAACAAAAATTATGAACATGGCTATGAAGAAAATTAGAAATCAGGCACAGGTAGTAGGAAAATTTGATTAGGGGTCCTTTTCTCATGAATGGAGTCTTCAAGCAGTTATTTTATTTTATTTACTTTTCATTTATTGTTGTTCAGTTACAGTTGTCCCACCTTTTTCCCCATTGCTTCCCCCATCCCAACGCCCCCCATTCACACAGTCAAACCCTCACATTGTCCATGCCCATGAGTCCTCTATTAGTGTTCCTCTGTTTGCCTCTTTCCCTTCTTTCCCCTGTAATTCCCCTTCCTCTCTCCCTCCCCTCTGGTCACTGTCAGTTTGTTCTTTATTTCCAAGTCTCTGGTTCTATTTTGCTCATTTGTTTGCTTTGTTGATTAGATTCCACTTATAGGTGAGATCATATGGTATTTGTCTTTCACCACCTGGCTTATTTCACTCTGCATAATGCTCTCTAGTTCCATCCACACTGTCACAAAGGGTAGGAGCTCCTTCTTTCCTTCTGCTTCATAGTATTCCATTGCATAAATGTACTACAGGTTTTTTTTAATGTTTTAATTTTAATAACATTTTATCTAACCCAATAGATTCAAAATATTGTCATTTCATCATATGGCAATATCAAAATTGTTAATGAAATATTTCACAATCTTTGCCAGCCTTTAAATATTTTTCTATACTATAGCATATCTCTAATCAGACTAGCCACATTTCAAGCATTCAGTAGCCAATGGGGCTGGCTGGTGGCTGCTATATTGGGGAGCACTGCTCTATACAACTTCTACCTTGCTTTAGTTTTTGCTTAAATTGTATCTTATATTACAAGCATTTCCTCATGTCATAAATATCTTTGTTCACTTTTTTATAATTGTTCAAGAATAATTTTCTCCATTTTCCCCTCTCCACGTCCTCTCACCCTAGCCATCCCCACTTCCCACCCTTGATCCTACCCCCCTTTAGTTTTGTCCACGATCCACTCATTTACTGATGGCACTTAGGTTGCTTCCAGGACTTGGCTATTGTAAATAAGCCTGCTATGAAAATTGGGGTGCATAGGTTCTTTTGAATTGGTGTTTCTTAGGGTATAATCCCAGCAGTGGAACTGATGGATCTAAAGGCAGTTCCATCTTTAATTTTTTGAGGAAATTTCTATACTGTTTTCCACAGTGGCTGCACCAATCTGCATTCCCACCAACAGTGCACTAGGGTTCCCTTTTCTCCATAACCTCACCAGCACTTGTTGTTTGTTGATTTATTAATGATGACAATTCTGACCGATGTTTAGTTGTATCTCATTATGGCTTTAATTTGCATCTTTCTGAGGGCCAGGGATGTTGAGCATTTTTTCATGTATCTATGGACCCTTGGTGTGTCCTCCTTGGAGAAGTGTCTATTCAGGTCCTCTGCCCATTTTTTAATTGGATTGTTTGTGTTCCTGGTGTGGAGCTACGTGAGTTCTTTATACATTTTTGAGATCAAACCCTTTTCCGAGGTATCATTGGCAAATATGTTTTCTCATACAGTTGGTTCCCTTTCCATTTTGATAATGTTTTCTTCTGACGTGCAGAAGATTCTTAGCTGGATATAGTCCCATTTGTTTATTCTTTCTTTTATATCCCTTGCCCTCTAGAGGATGTATCTGTGAAAATATTGCTTCATGGGATATCTGAAATTTTCCTGCCTAGGTTTCCCTCTGGACTTCTATGTTGTCATGACTTATATTTAAGTTTTTTGACATTTTGAGTTAATTTTGTATATCATATAAGTTGGTGGTCAAGTTTCATTTTTTTGCATGTACTTGTCTAGAACTCCCAACACCATTTATTGAATAGGCTGTTTTTGCTCTTTTTTTCCACGCAGTTATTTTAAAATTAACAATAATCAACAACCAAGAAAATTCCTTAATTTTAGGTACTCATCAAATTGTTTCTGCTGTTAATTCAAACTAAGAAATACATTGGAAACTGTCTTTAAAATATACATTTTGATCACTATCACTATAAAGAAACAATTAAAAGAAAAAAGAAAGCACAGTTGGCTGCAGTTTGATAAAGTAATTAAAACAACATTGGAAGACTATTTCCACCCTCACACAGAGAATCAACATTTTGGTTGTTTTATATTTAAATACATGTTAACAAATAAAATAGGATGACTATAGATATAAAATGAGGCAACTCACTGGATACAGTTTGTAGTTGCTGAAATGTAATTTTAAGTCACTATTTGATGTCACTTTCTTACCAAAAGTCATTATTTAAAGATATGAAAAAAATTTCTTAGCATGTGATGTCAGCTCTCTGTCCAAATTCCCACAGCTCACCTGAAACTTTAAGGTTTGAATCTTAGGGACACCTACTGCTTTACACCGTAGCTAGTTTATTCTTTCTTCTTAAAAGCTTTCTATAATAGGATTGGGATTTAAGGAGATTTCTGTGGTGAATATAGACTGATAATTTTATTTTGTTCACAACATGGTACCAAAGATGTTTTTTGCTATCCTATTTACTCAAAGAAATACAGCTTTCTGGAGAAGATGATGCCAAGTTGAGATACAAAACATGCATTAGACTGTTGAGATTGATGTGCAAGAAGCTGAGGATAACGGGGGAAGGATGTTGCAGGAATAGGGTAAGTTGAGGCCAGTGAGATTTACAAAAAACACAAACATTATTAAGTATAAAGTGTAAAATATAATAAAGGTCAGATCAAACACCATTTGGAATAGCATTTTAAAAACAGAAAGCATGCTTTAAAAGAAAGGATTAACTTGCATTTTATAACACTCTCTTAGCAGGACACATGTTGGAGGCAAGAGAACAAGACTGGAGACAGAAAAACCAGCCAAGGGGCACTTCTCACGGTCCAGGTGAGAGTTTGAAACTCAGCAGTTAGAATTGGGTCGTAAAGGGATTGAAGCCTTTGTAAGATAAGACACATCAGTAGTACTTGTGGATCTCTCTACCTCTGTGAGATGTATTTCAGAATAAGAAGGACATCCCATCCTTGGCTCAGGTCCTCAGGTCGCTGGTGAGGCAAATGTAAGTGGAAGAGTAGAAATATAATTTCATTGCAAGTTGCATTGTAATTGTTTACCAAATTTAGCCATACATGGAGGATAAAGAAGACATTTCTTCTTTGGTTTCTGGAGTCATATTTTTATAAGCACATTGAGTATAATATTTGGAATGACCACATTCTGCCCTGAGTAAAAACAAACAAACATAAACATATACCTCAGAAATTTGACTGGGGTGGTGAACGCACAATACAGTGTACAGATGATGTGCTGTGGACTTGTGCGCCTGTAACCTCTATAATTTTGCTAACCCGTGTCACCCAATAAATTCAATAAAAAGAAAAAAATCCTATACTTCAGAAGGACCAAGAAATTTTTTCATACACTTACTCTTTTTAAGTATATTGTGTTCATATTTATAACACTGTATGTTTATTTTAATTAAATAGAGTACATAATATGTATTCATTTGTTCATCTTATCTTAAAACAATTTAAGATATATCATAGAAGTATTATAAAATGGTAGCTGAGAATAAGCCATGGCGGGGGGAGGGAAAAGCAAATAAACTAGGCAAAGAAGTTTGGAGAAAATGGAATTATGTCTCAGTATCTCTACGTCCCAGAAGTTCTAACTTTCCTCCATCCAGATCAAGAATTTTTTCCAATTAGCACTTTGTTCTTTTTCTGCATGAGGTATTTGGCTTGTTTCTACACGCCGGCACTTGCTCGTGACAACTAACATTGCTTTGAAGGAGGAGTCCTGCTGCAGTTTACCGCACAGAACCTTGGGTTTTATGCGGACTTCCTTATTATCTGTGGTAAGTATTCTAAAGTAACCTCACTGGGGGATGCAGAGTGTTTCATCCTGAAAACATTCAGCTCTGTCCCTGTAAAAGAACACCCTCAGTAAGCACCAGATCTCACTGCCATTATTAGGCTACGTGATTGCCTCAGAATTAGAATTTGAAAGTCGTTTGTATGAGATGCTTTGGCCCTCCCCTACAAAATCCATATCCCAAATAAGAAAATTCCCCTTTTAGGCTTACCACATATTAGGGTTTCTAAAGAGCTCTACAAAGAACTTGGTTCTGGGAGATTACAGATGCACCTTTAAAACTTCAAACTCGAAAGCATCATTCTCCAGAGCAAAATGTCACAATGACGTGAAGCGAATCTGTCCAAGGCCACACCTTTGTCATATAAAATAGTGAAAATCATATTTAGTCTTTCTCCCTCCAGAGCCCAGTGTCCTACCGACATAGTGGCTGCCTTGAATTTATTGTGTGGAAAGTTACTTTCAAGAGCAGCAAAAAAATTAATGGGATACAACACCTTATCTGAAAACACTAAACACTGTGTCATCCTCTTAAAGATTAACATTGCGCACCATTATATTACAATCTAGCAATGTCTGCCAGAGGATATGGCTTGTCATGCACCTGTTTCCAGGCATAGATCTCCCCTTTTCCACTTCTCCATACCATCAGGCCCGTATTTGGGACCAGTGTCTTCCTTCTCCTCAGTCTTGATCCTAGGTTATCCTTCCTCCCTTTTCTAGAAAGATACAGATTGGGTTTTTATCAATAGCATGCAGACTGCCTCTTGTGGCTATTTTCTGAGCCATCTACAGATTATTGAGATAATCAATTTTTTTTAAATTCAGCATCAGAAAGGTGACTTTTTTAACATTCTGCCCTCAAATTCCTTGTTCCAAAGATGCTTTTGTCTGTCTGACTTCAGCCACTTGTAGTCATTCTTTAGTCTTGGTTGTTACTAATCACTACAACCATGTGAGCTTTTGTCTGAGTACAATGCTCCAACCAACCAACTCACACCTGCCAGATTATTGCCCTTTTTATAAATATACTAATCTCTGGATTTAGGGCCAACTCTAATCCAGTGTGACTTCATCTTAATTGGATTGCATCTTCAAAGACCTGCTTCCAAATAAAGTGGTACGAAGGGTTATGATTTCAACTTGTTTTGGGGAACACAGTTCAACCAATGACACCATGTTTTCTGAAGTCTTTTCAGTTTTTTCAAAAGGCACTGTGCCAATCTCTTTCCTGGTGGTCAGAGATCTGGCAGGTAAATAACAGATATCTGAAAGTGTCTGCACTCAGTAGTTAGAGGCCTAATGATTTCCATTCAAAATCATGGTCTCAACTACTAATGATGTCTTTTAATTGAGAGACTCTCTCTGTTGCTCTTCATAGAGAACAAACTTCTTACCTTTTGCAGAGTGTTGGTGCATTAGATATTTAATTATTTCTAAGTCATCTTTGAATCTCTCTTCTCTTTTTTAGCATACCTTTACTTGTAGAGGATTATGAATTATAGGTCATGCAAGTCTAGGGTTTTTTGACTGATGGCTAAGGCTTTGACTTCCAGGGACTTAGCAAATCAGCAATTCAAATATATGCTATTCACTTCCAGCTTCCCAAATTTAGTTGTCATTTTGTTCCTGTTTGGTTATCTTTGTAGCTTTTCTTTACAATTCTTTTTAGTGTTCAGGGGGAGCAAAATTATATGCATGTGTTCAATCTGTCATCTTTATCTAGAAGCTACTCATTCTTTTTTTACTAGATTTAGATGAAACCAGTATAATTTTGTCATGCTTAAAAATATAAATGCTGCTTAGTGGATAATACATATTTTGAACGATAACTATCAGATTGTGATACCAAATAGAGTGCTATTTAGAGCATCAATATACACTAGCTCATTTGCTCTTCAGTTCAAATATTTTAAATAAATAAAACAAGCAATACCATTTTTCCTGCTAGAGAGCATAAGAGATAGAAATCCAGTGAGGTTAAGTAACAGGGCCATGGGGGTCTGTTAGGCACCTCAGTTTAAGGTAGTTCTCATAATTTCAAATATAATATCTTTCCTACCACATTGTATAACTGAATTATTTGAATGTCTTGTCATTTTCAGGAAACAATTCTAAATGAATGCACTTGCTTTCATTGCATAAAAATGTTGTCTAAGAAAAAAAAAATTACACACTATTCCTCAGCAACTAATTGTATACATTTTACCCATAACTTTTCTCTGTAGCAAAAAGTCCCTGCTGCAGAACATTGAGAACCCTCGTGTACAAGATTTATTTTTCTTAATTAAATGTGTGCAGCTGCATATAATTTTATCCTGTAGAGATTTCTGAAATAATAACATAATGGTAGATATTAAAAACCAAGTTTATGAGTCTTAAAGTCTATCATAAAGGTGTTTGCTCAGAGTTCAATAACATGTTTGCAAAGAACCTAATTCTGTGGAATACAGAAAACCACCAAAAGCACCGTGCATTGTGTTTTCTCTTATTTTTACAACTTCTTACATTATACCATATTGTACTATTGTCACCCAATGTAAGTGTTTGTGCACACGGATTATGTGTGCATGTTTGTTAAAATTCAATATTAGTACTTTCTCACATTTTATGGGTATTTTAATAGCAGTTTTCCTGTAATATCTATCTATACCCCATGAATCCAATCAACAGTTAGTTGCTTATACAGCATGAGATTGAACATGAAGGATCTTATGTGAATGAATCATCTAACAATAGTTAGAAAAAAGTTACATTGTAAATTCTTGCATAAGCATGGCATGGGAGTTGGTAGGAAGTAGCATAAGGTATGTGTGGCATTTTATCAATAATGTATAATGTGTCATTAGAGAGAGTAATCCAAAACTTTTGAAAGAAGAAAAAAAACTTTACATCAGGTTTTTTAAGTGAAGTAAATCTAATTTTTAGGACAAAATAGTGTGATAGCAGTTCAAGTATGGTGTGTCGATAAATGTGTTCAATAACATACCAAACCATTAACAATGTCCAGTAGAAAGTGCAACAGAAAAAAAGAGGCATAAAAACATTAAAATCAGTAATTAATCTAAAAATAATAGTAACAATATGTGTGCTGGACTTTTAGAGAAAGCATTATTTCATTATATTATTTAGTTTAAAGACATTCATAAAAACCTGAAAATGAAAAGAAGTAGTATATTCACTGATTGCAATGCTTTATAAAGTATCATAGAATTAACTATATACTTGAAAACTATATAATTTTATTAACCAATATAACCTCAATTGATTCAATTTTAAAAAAGTTTTATGAAAGTTGCATTTTAAAAATAATTTAAAGGAAATTTATAAGCCCGTAAAATGATAAACTCAACAGAATAGAAGACATAGGAACAAATTTATGTTGAGGATTCTGAGAGAACACAATTGCTTTGAGAGCTCGTGGGAAACAACACATTCTTCTGTGATCATTGACTTCCCTATGGAACACAGTGAAAGTAGATTCTTACTCATATTCTTTACAAAAATCAATTCTTTATGAATTAAAACAAAATGTGTTAGAAACTTTTAAACAGTTAATGAAAACAAAGAAACATATCTATTGTTATTTTTAAAACCCAAAAAGCAGATGATAAAAGAAAAAAATGCATATCATATCATACTGCTATATAATTCACCCTATGTCAGGCCTCCAAACTTGCTGAATTTTGCTTACTAAAGAAAATCAGAGACTTCCTAAGATGGCGGCATAGGTGAATGCGCCGTGCCACCTCGCACAACCAAACAAGGAAAAAAATCAGAAATTTACACATCCAAAATCAGCCAGATCTGACAGAAAGTCGTATTGAGAGGAAGTCCGACAACCAAGGAAGTAAAGAAGATACATTCATCCAGTCTGGTGAGCGGGGACGAGCAGGGCGGAGGGAGAGCGCTCGGCAACCCCACCGCGAGCTGGTGAGCAGATGGCAGGACCGAGGTTAGAGGGGTGGTTCCCGCGTGGCTGCAGCACACCCAGACGGGGGTGCCTGACCTAAGCGCGGCCAGTGCCCGGCTCATCCGGACCCAGTGGGGCTGAGACTGGTGGACCGGGCAGGTCTGCATTTTCAGGCAGATGGACTGGCAGAGAAAGCAGGGCTCAACCCATCGGCGCAGAGTGAGAGCACCTGTGGGGGTGGAGTCGGCGGCGGGAGGAACTCCCAGCCTCACAGGAAAGTTCGCTGGGGAGACCCACAGGGGATTGGAGCTGTGCAGCCCCTCCACCGACCCCGGAGTCAGTGCAGAGGGGCTTGAATTGCTTGCAGGAGGCGGTGTGCGTGCAGAGAGCAGAGAAGGCGCCATTGTGCTCTCAGGCCCCGCCCCCAGAGGCTATGTCACAGCACAACTA
>PVJI01028386.1:0-16658 GCA_004026765.1 Micronycteris hirsuta
GAATGGCTTCTGGGTTTGTAAATTGTAAGTGTGGGGATTGACTGAGAGGTCGTGACTCTCTGTTTTTATGATTCTAGTTAGACTTCTGTTCACTAGACCTGGAAATCTTCTGCTTATACAGATCAAGTTAGAATTTAGTAGGCTGTCCAGCTACTTCTAGGGACACCACGATCAGTCACCCAATGCAAAAATCACCCAATGCACAAATCAGACAGTTGACGATTTGACTCTGCCACTCATTATGGTAACCAGGCTCACCTTGTCATTGTCAATTAAGTGCTTCCACTTGTCCCTTGTCACCACAGGATACAATTATTCCCATTACATTAAGGTTTCCCAGTTCAGTTCCACAGTTCCTACTGTCAGGTCTGCATACAGAAAAGCGTAATCACAGAGCTCCTTAGGGGTGTGGAAGCTCTACCCACAGATGTATTTCTCACAGTAGTGTTGAAGGTTGTATCTTCTGGACTGTCCTGGGTAGGGAAACAGGTCCCACCTAATAAATCTTTTCTCACATTCCTATCTCCCTAAGCCTCAGGTACCTCCCTCTACAGAATATCAAGGCAGGCCTGGCATTTCCACCTTTTACTGTATATCACCTTGCGGTCCATGTTTCAGCCAACCAACCAAATAACTGTTAGAGCCCTTTCGAAATGTGTTTTAAATTATTATTTATTGATTTTAGACAGGAAGGGGGAGACGCACACACACACAGAGATTTATTGTTCCACTTATTTATGCATTCATTGGTTGATTTTTATATGGCCCTGACCAGAGATCAAACTTGCAACCTTGGCATATTAGAATGAGTTCTAACCAACTGAGATACCCAACCAGAGCCAAGAGCCCTTTCTAGTCCCTTGGGCCATAACACTAAATTCAGAATCTCTGCTTAGTTGGCTGAAATCTCTGAAGTTGTCCACTTCTCAGTCAATAAATTTGGCTTGCTCTTTGTTTCTCTCACCATTATCTTACTACCCATTATCGATTCCCATACATATTCCTCAGTTTTACTTTTGTATAAATTGGAAAATTCATAGAGTTCTATTGCAGTATAACATACTTCCTCATCTATAGGGCGTGCTCAGACTTGAGTCTAATTAGAGATCTAGAAGCAGAGAATCATGGTGGAAGTAGGTCCTGAGGCCAGGGTTCCTGAGGCAAAGCAAGATCACCTCGTCAGACAGGGATGCAAGTGCTGCTTCTCCTGGCAAAGAACACTTGGAAGAATTTAGGAGGTCAGTGCACCAACTTCATCAGAATCTAACTGTATGCCCCCATTCCAATTTTCAAGATCCTATTCTTTCCCAATCAATGCCCTCACTTTAACAATAGACTTTCTGTGAGGTTGGGCATTCAGCCTGCATGGTAATTAAGCCAATCACAGGATAATGCTCTGGTTTTAATTTTCAGAAATTGCAGCTCTAAGGCTTCAGGAGGTAAGGGTTCCTTTCAGGACAGACAGAAATTTTCAGGTAGCTTATATGTCACTTGAGCTGGGAATTTGAAATCCTTAGCTCATTTTTTTCTTAGCGCATTTAAGAGTCACTAGCTGATCTCATTATACTCGTGGTGTAACAAAAATGTTCTAAGGTATCATATACATGGTCATCCAGAACCTTGCCTCTTAACAGTATTTGATTAGGAGTATCCAATGGTGATATTTTATATATCTCTATTGCCATGCCATACCAATAAGATCACTGCTCTCTTTATCACTGAAAATAGAGTCAGAGGGCCTTTAAATCTAATCAGCTTAGAGAACATATTCCAGAAAATGCAGAACCAATTCTGATAACTCAGATTTAAGGTTCTTTTCCTCTACCAACACTCTTGGCACCAAAATCTTTGTAGAGAAATAGAACCAAAAGTATTGGCTCATATGTTTGTGGGGTCCAGCAAGTCTGAAATCTTTACACAGATATGTAGTCTGGAAACTTGGGAAAGACTTGATATTGCAGTCTTGAATCCAAAGCATGTGGGCAGGCCAGCAGATTAAAAACTGAGGCAGAAGTTAATGCTGAAGTTTGAGGCAGAATTTCTTCTAAGGAAACCTGAATTTTTGCTCTTCATGCTTTCAACCTAATGGATCATGGAGGGTAATCTCCTTTACTCAAAGTCAAATGGTCCTGGATGTTAAATCACATACACAAATAACTTCTATGCTAGTGTTTGACCTAACAACTGGCCACCATAGCCTAGCCAGGTTGCCACCTGAAGTTAACCAAGCAGGTTAATATCAGTAGAAAACTATTAACTGATTATGGAAAACATTACTAAAAATTTCCAAGGGTAATGTTACTTAAATCAGGGGTGTCAGACTCATTTTCACCAGGAACCACATGAGCCTCACGATTGCTTTCGAAGGGCCAAATGTAATTTCAACTCCTTAGCAGTTAAGGAGTAGTTACATTTATACAGTCCTAAAATTATTTCGGCCCTTTGAAGACAACCATGAGGCTGATGTGGCCCCCCGTGAAAATGAGTTTGACAACCTGACTTAAATGAAAGTATGAGAGATGTTTCTGAGACTAGTGCTTTGTTTTGCAAGAGTTAACAATGAATGTGCTGTTATCAGCTATTTCTTATGTAAAACTCTACACAGAATAATCAATGAGGTGACTTGGGAACTAAGGTTTTCTCTTTTTAAGTGAGGTTACAGGTAAAGTAAAATCTATCCTGTGGTGGGGGTGGGTATAAATCACTTCAGATTTCTGATTATTGTCCAACTTTGTCACAAATCAGTACTTTGTTTACAATAGGAAGAAGCCGCAATTTTCCAGGGCTTACGGAAAAGAAGGGTGTCACCATTTGTTTCCATGGCATTCAACCTCTCTAAACCACTTGACGCAGCTTCAGATATTTGTATTAGGACAATACTAAGACCGTAAGAAGAATAACCAAAGCAGTGCTGGAGAGATCCAAGGAAGTTGTCTGTTTCTCGCCATATGTAGCTTGTTGTGTAGTTCCAGCCCCTTTCCTCCTCTGTCTCTCTAATTCCCTGAGCTGGGCTTTCAGGATCCCTGGAGCTGGAGGTGTACATAGAAAAGGCAGGAAATGAACACTCACAGAGTCTTCCCTCAGGAAAAGGCACCTGTATAAAGTGTTCCTGGCAAGAAGTATTTTAGAGACTCTCACGCATGAGTGCCCCAGACTCACAAACTTAGCACTACAAGGGCATTTAGATGTCATCTGAGCTGAAAGGACCCATCAGCCCCTGACCAACCTAGCAGTCCTGTCTGCCGCATTTCTAAAGGATAATTGGGTTTTGCTAAAATACCTCTAAAAACAGTAAAATACCTACTGTTTAATGAATGAGCCTATTCCATGGCTGGACTGACCCTAATGCTTAAAAACTCATCCTCTTAATTGAAAAACAATAAAGTAATTTTTAAAAATTAAATAAAATTAATACTACCAAAAAAAACCCAACTCATCCTCTTGTTGAGTCACAACCTACAGAGTCCACACACATACATACATATAAATGCACACTCAATTACATATTCATGCATGTGCAGTTCACATATGTATACATGCATGCACACACATATATGTCTATGTACATGCATATGTGCACATATGCTCACACACATGCACTCGTGTACATAAATATACATCCTGCGAGTTGATCCACCTGTGCAGTTCTGCCCCCTCACAGTCTATTTCCTTTTCTGAAAATAGCCCTTCTGCTATTATGTCATCTTCCAAACGACTTTTTTTGATAGACTATTTCTAGAGTAATTTTAGGTTCACAGCAAAATTGATCAGAAGGTACAATGATTTCCCAAATACTTCTGCCTCTACATTTGCATAGATTCCCCCACTATCAAGATTTCGCCCACTCTGGAGTGGGACATTTGTTACAATTAATGAACCTATATTGACACATCATTGTAGTATCATACAGAGTCATTTCACTACCTTAAATATCTTATGTGCTTTACCTCTCCCTTACCTCTGGCAACCTCTGGTCTTTTTTCTCATGGTTTTTCCTTTTTCAGAATGTCATATAGTTGGAATGATATAGTATGTGACTGGTTTCTTTCACTTAGTATCATATATTTAAGGTTCCTCTGTGTCTTTTCATGGCTTGATAGCTCATTTATTATCATTGAATAAGATTCCACACCCTGCTGGTGTAGCTCAGTGAATTGAGCACTGGCTGTGAACCAAAGGGTCACCGGTTGAATTCCCAGTCAGGGCACATGCCTGGGTTGTGGGCCAGGTCCCCAGTGGGGGCCATGTGAGAGGCAACCACACATTGATGTTTCTCTCTCTCTTTCTCCCTCCCTTCCCCTCTCTCTAAAAATAAATAAATAAAATCTTTTTTTAAAAATGTAAAAAAAAAAAAAGATTCCATTGTAGAGCTGTACCATAGTATATTTATCTATCCACCTACTGAAGGATTCTTAGTTGCTTGTAAGTTTTGGCAATTACAAATGAAGCTGCTGTAAACATTGTGCAGATTTTGTGGAGACGTAACTTTTCATCCCTTTTGGGTAAGTGCTAAAGTGTGTGATATCTGAATCATACGGTAAGAGCACAAGTTAAATTTTGAAAATTGTCAAAACCATCTTCCAAAATGGTTGCATTGCCACCAAAATACGAATGAGACTTCCTGTTACTCCACATCCTCACCAGCATTTGGTGTGATCATGTTTTAGATTTTGCCATTCTTGGAGGTGTGTAGTTGGGTCTCATTGTTATTTTAATTTGCAATTCCCTGATAATGTAGGATGTTGAACATTTTTTCCATAGGCTCATTTGCCTTCTGTCTACCTTCTTTGGTGAGGTCGTCAGAGCTTTTGCCCACTTTTTAATCAGGTGGTTTGTTTTCTGATTGTTGAGTTTAAGAGTTCTTTGCATATTTTATCTTTTTATCAATTTGTCTTTTGTAAACATTCTCTCCCATTCTGTGTCTTGTCTTCTCATTCTCTTCACAGTGGCTTTTGCAGAGCAGAAGTTTTTAATGTAGTGAAGTCCAACTTATCAGCTATTTCTTTCATAAATCATGCCTTTGGTGTTGCATCTAAAAAATCATCACCAAATCAAAGATCATCTAAATATTCTCCTATGTTCTCTTCTAGGGGTTTTATAGTTTGGCATTTTACATTTAAGTCTACATTAAGTCTTATTGTTAAGATCTATTTTGAATAATTTTTTTATATTTATTTTTTTATTTTTATTTATTTATTTATTTTTAGAGAGAGAGGAAGGGAGGGAGAAAGAGAGGGAGAGAAACAGCAATGTATGGTTGCCTCTCACATGGCCCTCACTGGGGACCTGGCCTGCAACCCAGGCATGTGCCCTGACTGGGAATCGAACCGGGACCCTCTGGTTCCCAGCCAGCGCTCAATCCACTGAGCTACACCAGCCAGGGCTGAATTAATTTTTTAAGAGGTCTGTATCTAGATTGTTTCTCTCTCTCTCTCTCTCTCTCTCTCTCTCATATGTGGATATCCAGTTGTTTGAGCACTATCTATTGAAAAGACAATATTTTCTCCACTATACTTCCTTTGCTACTTTGTCAAATATTTGTTGACTATATTTGTGTAGGTCTATTTTGGGGCTCTGTACTATGTTCCATTGATCTATTTGTCTATTCTTTTGCCAATACAATTCATCTTGTTTATTGTAGCTTTATAGTAAGTATTGAAGTCAGGTATTGTCAGTTGTCCAACTTTGTTATTCTCCTTCAATATTGTGTCGGCTATTCTGGGTCTTTTGCCTCTCCATATAAATGTCAGAATAAGTTTGTTGTATATGTGAAATAACTTGTTGAAATATTGATTAGGATTGTGTTGAATCTATATATCAAGTTGGAGAGGATTGACAATTCAAAAATATTGAGTCTTTCTAGACACAAATATGGAATATCTCTCCATTTATTTAGTTTTTTTTATTTCATTCATTAAAAGTTTGAAGTTTCCTCATATTGACCTTGTACATATTTTGTTAAATTTATACCTATGTATTTCATTTTATAAAATAAAAACTACTCTGGCCAGTGTGGCTTGGTTGGTTGGAGCATCGACCTGTAGCCAAAAGGTTGTGGGTTTGATTCCCCATTAAGGAACATGCCTGGGTTGAAGGTTCAATCCCTGGTCTGGGCACACGTGATCCCCAGTTTGGGTGTGTATTGGAGGCCATGGATTGATGATTCTCTCTTTCATTGATGTTTTTCTCTTTCCTTCCCCTCTCTCTTCTTCTCTCTCTAAAAAGCAATGAAAAATGTCCTTGGGTGGGGCGGGAGAAAGAAAATGAAAACTAATCTGTACTGACAGAAAGTAGACCAGTGGTTTCCTGGGCCAGACAAAAACAAGCAAAGGACTCCAGAGAGCAGGAGCAAACATCTAGGGGTCACGGAGATAATGCTTTCCAGACTGTAGTGATGTGTCATAGGTGTATGCGTGTGTCAAAACCTACCAAAGCTATATTAAGAATGTGAAGACGACATTTTACTTTTTAAAAGAACTTAGTATATTTTTGTGAAAATACACATTTTAGAGACCGAAGAAAGACCAAGTGTGATTTGCTTATTTGTTTCAAAAACAGTACGAGATGTACTTGTTTCAGAAACAGTACATCTCCTTTGATCTGATTCTACTTGGCCACTTCCCCTCCAGCTCTCAGAGCTCACTGCACAGTCTGTCTCTATGTTCATGCACTGCACTGGGCTGTGCACTGCTGAAGGGGAAAATCCAAACCATGAGCACCTGAAACATTAATTCATTTCTCATATAAATCTCTCCTTTGCCATTTGGCTAAAGTTGCTAATCCATGTCCCTTCATCCCACAGCTCAGGCTGATGGACCTGCCACCAGCACCACTGTTGGCTGCTGTGGCACAGGGAAGGAGACTCCTGGAAGGTTGCCCATGAGTGGTTACATGTTGTTTCCCACAATTCATTGATCAGAACTAGATACATGGCCTTATCCAATCCCAAAGGGCCACTATCTGAATTCCACATTCCCAATAAAAAACTGGTGCCAAGAGTTAAGTCATGGAAGAGAAACTAACCTGTAACATGTGCATTACTTATCCTGCTCTTTTGCAGGGAGCACTTCTTGTTAAACTTTCCCACATTCTCCTTTGCTGAGACTATTTGGCTACAGATGAAGTAGATGCCTGGCAGTCGTCCAGAAGGTTGATGCTGAGTGGACAGCCAGCCACATAACAGGGTCTGGGAGGTGTGCCCTCTTATTCCACAAATAGGTAGTAGTTCAGAGAAGAGCAGAGGGTAGGGCCCTGGACTAGGTGCACCTGCAGAACCGACTTCACCTAGATTCTGATACCTCAGCTTCTTTCAAATTCCTATCCTCTTCTGATAGTTTGCATGTGATAATAACAACCATACAGGACTCATGATAGTGGCTCCTTACAGATATTTAGAAGCAGTTGCCAAATTAATGTTGGACATGGATGAAAGCCCAAATCAGGACTGTCATTTAGGAAGGTGCTGTCAGCAGGGCAGTGGCAAGAGAGGACTGGCCAGCTGGCTCCCGAGCCCGTGCCTCTGAGGTAGCCCCCAGGCTGGGTGTGCATCGCACATTTCCTGGAAGCAGTCTGTCTGTCCTAAGCACAAAAAATAAAGGAAGAAAATCCAAATCTTCCCACAGAGCTTGCAGGGCCGCCTGCTGTCAGCCCACCGTGTGTGCTAATGGAAATAATAGCTTTGATTTCAGCTGAGTCTCAGAAACCCTGCACCCCTAATGAAGCAGCCTGCTCCTCTGTGTCAGCGCCCCGCCTGCTGCCGCCTTCCTAGTGGATGAAGTGGGTTCTATCCACCTGTTCTGTTTTTTAAAATTCAGAAAGTACATGAGTTTGGCACACCTGAGTAACTAATAAAGTGTTTAATCTTTCTTGCTTCACTCCAGAAATCCTTCAGAAGGATGCCAGATTTTACAGACTTTATCTGCATACTTTTCATTTAATCTAATAATTTGTGATAGTGCTGTGTTTGTTGCGCAGAAAAGCAAGAGGCCTGTTGGAATCCAAACGCAAGGCAAAGTTATCCGAACAGGACAATGCGACTGCACAGCCCAGACCCCTAAGAGGAAGCAGGGCTGTTCTGGTTTCTTATCTCTGCCCTTCTGCCTTCTGACCTAATCTCCTTTGAAGCAATTTTAAAGGGATTAATGTTATGCTATAAATCCCACTGGGTGAGCAGGGCCTTCCTGCTTCAGTGAAAACAGGATGGTATTAAGCTGAGGTGACAAGGGAACAGGGTCACATGTTTCTACGGCTTCTCAGGTGCTGAGTCCAGAAAAATTTCTAAAGAATTGAAACCTCAGCATTTTAGTGCTCCTTCATTTAATAATATTAAACCCAGCTAACTCTGCCTCAACCCTCTGATAGTTTGCCTAGGGAAGACAGCCCCTCTCCTAGAAGAAATAGGAGTGCCACCCAGAGGCCTGGTATAGTCCCCATTCTGTGTGCAGGCTCCTCTCAGGACGTGAAGATGAGACTTGACTCTGCCTGGCCTCTCTGCTGGCAGTGGGACCAGCTGCACACTGGACTCAGAGCCACTTCTCAAGTGAAGTTTGGCATCACCCTCAGAATATAGGACACTTTGGGGGTACTAGCAGCGTTTGACTCTGGACACAGGACAGATATAACAAGGTCTACACCCTCGTGGTCCATTGTCATGGAAGTAAAAGAGCAAATACAGAAGTTAAGGATGGCCGGGACAACAGTCATGTGATGTGTGATGGGACAGACCAAAGGAGAAAGAAATAAAATCTTCCAAGCATGCCCATCAAGCTTTCAGAGACGAGATTGTTTCCCAATTGGCTAAGAGCATGAGAGGCTCCTGAGGAGGGATGGAGGCAGGTTAGATGGCCAGTTAGGGGGAAGGGGGCGGTGGCCTGTCTTGTTGTGCTGCCAGGAGCCTTGTCCACCTGCCCCCAGGTTCCCTCCTTTCTCTGCTAAGCCTGTTGTGGAGTGGGCCAGAGTGAACCTGTCTGAGAGACCCCTGAGCACCCAAGCTCCCCCTGGCTCTCTTTTCTGGTGTCTCCTAACTGCTCTCTCATGCCGCTCAATCTCCTGGGGTAACCAGTCCCTCACACTAATGCCACCCCTACTTAGGTCAGAAAATCCACATAAATACCATCTTTCATGGACTGGGACTGGTGCTGGAATAATCTTTCCAAGCCTGTGTAGAGGAAATCTCTTTCCTGCTGACAGAGACCGCCTGCTCACCTCCCCACCCTGGTGATAGGACTAATAGGATGACAAGACTGAGAGAGACCCTGGGGAGAAGGTCCTGAGTGTCCTGGCCACTGGCAGTGTTGTCAAGTCAGAGAAAGAGGATGGCCAAACGTGGGTAGAGTAGCACGCTGGCCCCGTGCTCAATGCCGGAGATCCATGTGTGATTGCCTCCAGTCTCTGGAGAGGGACAGGCCTCCAAGCTGGGAGGAGAGCATTTTGCAGAGAAGGTGGAGCTTAGTCTGAGAAAGACCAATGGGAGAGTTCAGGCCATTTCCACCTTGGGAGGGGTGTGATGGTGTTCAGGGGGCAGTAAGTGTAGGCTAGTGAGACTCAGCACAAAATGTGTAATACTTTCAGAACTTGAGCCAGGCCCTGGTGTGCGGGGCAGAGGGACAGGAGGGCCAAGCCAGAGAGAGGCCTCTGGTGATGCCAACAATGAGGGAAGAATAAGCCCTCTATTCACTCATTCACCCGCTGCTATGGGAATGACAGGCACTGTGGCTGGCAGGGAAGCCTGCGAGTCTACATCCAGAGACCTGGGTCCAAGGCCCAGTCTATCCACTTCATCTCTCTGAACTTGAATTTCCTCAATTGTAAATTAGGTAACTATGTCCCTTAAACAGCTGTTATGGAGAGGACTGTTTCAGATGGAATGTTTGTGTCCCCCCAGGTTCATAAGTTGAAGCCTGACCTACAGTGTGAGGGGGGCCTTTCGGGGGTAATTGGGAAATGAAGAAGTTATGAGGGTAGGGCTGCCTGGTGGGATTGGTGGTCTTATAAGAATAGAAAGAGAGGGATCTCTGCTTTTCCATGCACATGCAATGAGGACATGCCATGCAAGGACACAGAGAGAAGGCAGCCAGGGAAGGAGCCCTCGCCAAGAGCCTGACCAAGCTTGCAGTCTCATCTCAGACTTCCAGCCTTCAGAACTGTGAGAAAATAACTGTTGTTGGTCTTTGGTATTTTGTTGTGGCAGCCCAGGCCAACCAGAACAGGTACATCAAAATGAAAATGGTATTCATAATGCCAGGCATCTGGTTCATGTTTTCCTTGTTTATTTGCTTAGCTTTATTTCCTCCTCTATAAAAAGAAAAGTATGAGGATGGTGGTGTTACTACCTACCTGAATGAGAAGGAAACAAAAAAGCAGGTAGGGCCTTTGGAAAAGGGCACAACCTGCAGAATGAAAGAGTGGATAAATGAAGAGGTTGGGGAGAGGCTGAGCATGGGCTGCCATCATTTGCAAGCTTGGGAAAACTGAATCTCCCAGGTGTGGACTGCTGAGCAGCCTGAAGCTGCCTTCAGGCTTCTCCCTGTGGTGGGGATCAGGAGAGACAGCAGCGTAGTGTCAGGGTGATGGCCTGAAGATCATGCCTAGCACTTCTGCTCCCAGGCTCCCTGTCTTGGCCTTACCCCACTCCTTCTCTGCCCCTCTGTCCCCTAGACTGCGTGGCTGCTCACCTGGAACTGGGGACATGATCACCTCTGGCTCTCTCCAAATGGGGCTGGGTGAAGGAGGCTCCCCGGTCCTCCATCTCAGAGCTTCTGGCATCTTTTGATGGTTTTATTTGTGTGATTTCTGTCTTAAAATAATATCTAGATGAAGTTGCAGATTAAAGCCCAGGAGCTTATTTGAGATATTGGGGCTGGGGACGCTTCTACCATAAAAAAGAGAATTGGAAAGCCAACCCTGTGTCAAAGCCTCAGGCAAAAGCATATTAACAAAGTGAAAGGAGAGACTGAGAGTCTAGGAGTGTTGCACTGGGCTGGGAGAAAGGAGGAGTTCTGGAAAGAAGACTCAGCAGCTGTTTCAGAAAGGCAGCGAAAGAAGCCATAAGACAGTGTCAAGAAGTCAAGGGAGGAAACAAGGTAATGGGGAGGAGGTGAGGAATGCCAGTGCCCTGGAGATGTCAGGTTTGGGGTGATAAGGGGCCCAGATGAGGTTAATGTCTCTTTTTGAGCATAATTTCTGGTCATCACCACGTTGTCGCCATGTGTATTCATTATGTTTGCCGGGAGCGGGAAAGGGCACCTAATGCCTTCCACTCAGCAAACTGAGTTTGAATGAAACGTGGAACACAACATGTTTATTTTGGTTTGCCTCTTACAACATTCCTGCCCTTAGGCCTGAAACCCAACTTTTTCTTCAAGTTTGGAGCTGCTGAGACATCCTCAGTAACTGGTTGTTGCAGGGACTTAGAGAATATTCTCAGCCCATTTTTGCACAAGAGGCTTCCAGAGGCTCATAGATGTGTATCTGGTACTTTGGTCCTGTTTGCATCTTCCTTTTTGTATCAACAAGGAGGCAGGCTGTAATTCCTCTGACCTCAGCCTGTGCTGACAAAAGGAATTCTGGCTGGGGCAGGCGAATGGATGAAGAGCTATGGCATATCCTCCCAGAACTCAGGATCCTAACAGCTTCCCTTTCCTGGGAACTTACTGTGCACCAGGCACTTCGCGAGGTGCTTTACGTGTTATCATCATTAGTCCTCCCAATAGCACTGATCTCATCTTGAAGGAGCAGCCCAGAGAAGTGAAGTGCTGCCTGTACCACCAGGATGACATGTCACTGGCCAGTCCACTGTTTTGTCACCATGCAATCCCTTTCAGAGCTCTATAAGCATCATTTTTCTATGTGAATACCCCAGTGCCATCTACGAAATGACTTAAACAAATGAAAATCTGGGCCAGGCATTGTGGGGTATCTACCAATTATTGAATGCCATACAGGGTTATGTGCCTGGTCTTACTCAGTTCTCAGGACTCAGCAGTAGAGCTGTAATTAAAATTTGGAAACTGAGTTCTGGGTTCAAATCCAGATTGTACAACTTACTAGTTAATTACCCTGCATCTATTTAAGAGCCTAATGAGCTAATGTACGTGCAAGACTTAGAACAGTGTCTGACTCTATTCTCAAGAAATAGTTTCCAGGATAATTAGTTGTATGTGTGTATTCCATTTTACATATGAAGAAGTTGAGCCTAAAAGCAGCTAAGTAACTTGTTCAAGTTCAGTCAACTAATAAATGACATTGACAGATATGCCATCTGTCTCCAAGGCTGTTAGAATGTGGCTATACATCTTAAAGTTCCTCAGGGTGACAGTTTCTTTCACCTCATGAGCTTTTTCATGCTGCATTGAACTTGGCTGGTCATCCAAAACCACTTGCCAGGGGGCCCAGGCTCCTGAGTGTTCTTCACTCCATTTCTGAGTCTGGCCAAGTGCGATGACCACAGTATCTGTGGCTCCACTTTGAGGGATCAAAATACCAGTATCTCCAACTCCTGCTTTTCAGAGGTCCCAGCATAGGACCTCAGGCAGGGCACTGAGCAAAGGCTTCCCTGCTAATACTTTCATTCATTGGGAAGAGCTAGAAAAGCAGCCCCAGCCAGCAGGCATCTTGCTGTAAAGCCAGAGGAAGCCCAATCAGTTGGCATGTGGTTACCTACCACTTTCCTTCCCATTGTTGTCATGAATCAAGCTTCTTTACCTTCTGTCTTTTATGAGTGCAGTATTTTTTAAAGATGTGTTTTAAAATTTAGTCAATAGCTAAACGTACAATTTTTGTCTCTTTTAGATTGTTAACTCCTTCCTCTGTTTATTATAGCTCTTCTATTCCTCTACTCTTTCTGAAAATGCATCGCATATTTACATTGTTATAATACAATCCTCTCCGCTCTTACAGTAACTGTGTTTTTAGGCATAACCAGAGATGTGTCTTTCCCCATCAAAATTGTAACAGGACGTGACTTTTAATTACCCTTTCCCCATCTCCAACAAGAAACTGTCCAAACATAAGATTCCAGTCAAAAAGCTTTCAAAGTGTAACTTGCTGCCCTGGAGCCAAACTCAATAAAGATAAGGACATAGTGCCTTGGTGTTTTATTTTGAATATGTAAAGGCTCTTTAAAACCCACCAGTATATATGCTAAACTCATGTGGGTCAGACCTCTCACAATATTTTAGTCTCACCAGTTCCTTCCCAAATGTGTAGCTGCAGGTCATTCTAATAGGTGTGTGAGAATTTAAGACTCTCCTTCTCCAAAGGCTGGCCTTCCTATAGCCTCTCAGGCCTTTCACAGTTTTCTGACTTCCCGTAGGTTCATGTGGCACCTAAGAATTATTTGACCACCTTCTTAATTCATTTTACATCCTTTATTCTATCTGCTGCATCAGCCAGAATATTGATGTTATTCAACATATTACCAACAGATGAGAATGAGCATAGGGTTTGGCGCGAGGTCAAGGCTGGAAACCATAAAGAGGCTGCCACGGCCACATGGGTACAGAGCCAGTTTTTGTGGCTGCCACCCAGCAGGACAGCATTAGGGCACATGCCTCCCCGCCTCCTGTCTCCAGCTGGCAGGAGCTGGTATCACCTTGCCACTGAATACTCGGTTAACAACATCACCATCACCACTGGGGGCGCCACTGTTCCCACTCAGGCTCCTCAGAAACACTGCCACCTCAAAGTCCCTAGCTCCCTGTTCCCATCGCTTGGCCTCCAGTGCAGCTGCCAGTAGCTCCCACTGCCTCCGAAGCTGACTCCAAGCTCCTTAGTGACCCTTTAGGCCACCAAGATGTGCTCTCCACTGCCTTCCCCATCTCACCAGGTACTGCACACCTTCTTTTGCCTAGATCTCTTTCCACACCTTCTCATTCTTCACCTAGACCACATCACCCCCATCCCACATCGCCCCCGGCCCATGCCCTTCTCTTGTCTCCAGATCAGCCCAGCTCCCCAGGGCACCCCAGTGGCCCCTCCTAGAAGACCAGCTCTTTCTCTATAATCTAATGAATAGCACAAGTTCTGTCCGTTTCATCACACCTAGTACCATTATTTTCAAAGCACAGGTTGCAACTTTTCCCTTTATGTTTCCTCTCAAAAAGAAACATGTTTGACATAAGACAAACAATACAAAAGAGCATAATAACAAAAGCTAAATAGTACTGTTACAGAATGAATCTGTGGGGGGCCCTGATACTGTTACCGAAACAAGCCCCCTCCCCTGGGGTCTTTCTGTACTATGATTCTTCTTGCCCACCACCAGGTGTTAGGAATTGTGTCTCTCAATGCCAGAGTTTGCTAAAAAGGAAAGGAACTATTTATTCAAAAGTTATACAGGTTTGGAGTAATGGCGGAATGCCATCATTAAACTCCCAAAGTCCTTTTAAAACACCAACCAACACACACAGTCCTGCCTCCCCTTGCCAGACCAGACCAGTCAGGGGTACTGTACCTCAGGAAAAGAAAAAGAAGTCTGTAGCTCAGCTAGACTCCCGGTTCCTCCCAGTAATCTGTGCTCAGCTGGGCAGGTCTCCCACAGCTCCCAGTACCATCAGCTGTGTCTCCGGGATCTCCAGTTCTTAATCCAAAACCAAATGGCACCTCCTCATGGCCTACCAGTGAGGGTCTTTTCACCCCCTTTCTTCCCTCTTGGTCTCACATTGTCTCCTGTACCTCGTAGCAGCCCACCTTTAGTTTAAATCCCATCCTGGAACCTCCTCCCACAATTGGCTACATCTGCTAGCACTGCCATGTTTTCTGCCTTTCCTGGCTGCCATAGTTAGTCTGGGCAGGCATGGCCCCATGGCATGGAGCAAACCATCTCCAAGCTCTCACCAGGGGGAGCTGCCTGCCAGTTACATCACGGGTTAAAGTCATGAATACCTTTCCTTCTCCACTCTGGAAGACAGTCTGCTGTTATTGATATGCAAAATAACTCTCAGTGGCCCTGTTCCATGTCTCCCATCCCCTAGCCAGACTTGTGTGTGTGGCGGGGCGGGGGGGGGGGGGCGCTCCTCAGCCTACCGTTCCAGTACTGCCCCTGTGACAGATGTTGACAGCCTGGAGTGCTTTTATGCTTTCTTCACGGGTGCTCCCAGGTCACTGAGTTTGGACACGTGGTCTGAACATGACTTGACCACTATTTCCTGGGTCTCAGCTCATTCAAGTGTCGTTTTGTGCACTTGGCAGAGTGAAAAATGTGTGATTGTGCTTAGTGCTTTGTTCTTAAAGGTACACTGTTCTCAGCTACCCGTCTGACATTGAGAAAGGCCACACCCATCTACGTGTGCAAACAGATTAGCATTTTGAAAGTTGAGGTTTTCCTGGATTATTCAGGCTAAGCCTTGCAAACCAAGTTTGTGTCTGTCATATTTGGCCCAGCATTCAATATGTGCCCAACCAATGACTATAAACATTGCCCTAGGCAAAAAAGAATTCAGAAGGCAAATCTGTCTAACAGCAGCGGTGCACGGCCACCTGCTTCAGCATGGGTCCGCGAAGGAGACACCTGAGTAGAAACATGTCCCTTTACGTCACATTGCAGGCTTACTTCACTTTAATGAAACCACCTGTATCCCTGAAAAATTTAATAACACAGTTTACGAATTAAATTCTATTCCTTTTGGCTTCTTATAATTTCAGAGGCAATTTTTCATAATTTCCAATTGACTTTTAACTGGCAACAGTTCTTAATTTAAGCTTTAAATTTCTTTTCCTCTTGCCAAGTTTTTATAGTAATGTTCTGTAAAACAACTAAGGTCTTGGAGGAAGCCCCCTATCTTAATCTTAACAGAAAAACCACTATTTTATCATTTGTAAATGTTTTACAATTTCCCTGTAATGAATGAACATCTTTAAATATCTCTTTTTTAAGTATTAGATTTCTTTCATAGTAGGATATGTCTTTACTTCAGGATATGTGTTATATACATATGTGTGCAAGTGTTACTGTGCACATATGTGTGCAAACACAGCTTTTTCTTAATGCAACTCACAAGTTCCTGTTCTCTAATATGATGTTCCATTTATACGCTGGGGGGGCCTTTCAGATCCAGGTGTTATCTTGAGAGCTGGAATTTCTGGGGTGGCCTTGTCTCCCACCTGCAGTCCTGGGCTTGTGCCTGCTCCTCTGCCCTGCATGGCCTTCCTTGCCTGCTAAACTCCTCTTCCCACATTAGCCCCTGCCACTCCAAGTGCAGCTGGACAAGGTGGCCTCACCTGGGAGCTGGCCAGTCAGCTCAGAGGGCAGATTAGAACCCACCCTCAGTGCACCCTGAACCCTGACACACTACTTAAAACCCACACATGCTCCCCTGAGCTGGGACACTAAGTAAATCTTGAATAAACAGTAGTTTTCTTCTTTTATCACCTTCCCTTGTGGCTGATCTCTTGTCTGTTTTTACATCACTGTCTATAACCTCTAAAATCATGTATCCGGTTGCACAGATGACCATTGGCTTCTAATTGATCACTTGATGGGTTGATACCAGAATCACTTGCTTTTTGTCCCTATTTCAGAACTGCTGCATTAGAATCTTTAAGGGTGGGGCCCAAAGTGTACATATTATCTAACTCCCTGGTTAGTTCTTTTTTTTTTAATAATTACTTTATTGTTGTTCAATTACAGTTATTTGCATCCTCTCCCTTCCCCTCCTCCC
>PVJI01028387.1:0-16565 GCA_004026765.1 Micronycteris hirsuta
CAGCCACAGCCAAGACGCTTGTGAGGTAAGCAAGCAAAATACAACCAGAGAAACAAATTATAACCAGAGACATTGAAATTTAGAACAATCTGGCAGTAACCAGAGGGGAGGGGGAAGGGGATAATGGGGACAAGGGTATTCAGGAACTGCTATAAAGGACACATGGACAAAACCAAGGGGGAGGGTGGAAGCAAGGGAGAGAGGTGGGTTTCCTTGGGGTTGGGGGTGGGGGTAAATGCAGACAACTGTAGGTGAACAACAATAAAATAATTTTTTAAAAAAAGATAAAAGTAGGAAGATCATGCATAATTACAACAATAAATTAAGAGATAAGCACACAAGAAATTAAAAATCATGACAAATACATAAACATAAAGGTTGAGTAAAAATTATAGTAATTTTATAATGTGTTTGAACTTCAATGATCATCAACTTAAAATAGACTGCTATAAATATAACTTGGTATAAATGAAATACATGTTAACCACAAACTAAAAATCTGTAAGAAATATATAAAAAATAATAAAAAGGGATCCAAACATGATGCTATATAAATTCATCTACAAAAGAAGTTAGCAAGAGAATAGTAAAGGAACAGAGAACTACAAAGATAATCAGAAAACAATAAAATGGCAACAACTACATACCTATCAGTATTTACTTTAAATGTAAATGGACTAAATGTCTCAATCAAAATACACAGCATGGCTGAATAGACAGGAAAAAACAAACAAACGCTCATACATATGCTGCCTACAAGAGACCCACTTCAGATTGAAAGACACACAAAGTGAAGACATAGAAAAAGACATTTCATAAAAATGGAA
This sequence comes from Micronycteris hirsuta, assembly GCA_004026765.1. Taxonomy (NCBI): domain Eukaryota; kingdom Metazoa; phylum Chordata; class Mammalia; order Chiroptera; family Phyllostomidae; genus Micronycteris; species Micronycteris hirsuta. The sequence continues at coordinate 828 of PVJI01028387.1, forward strand.
ATTTTTAAAAGCTGGGGTAGACGTACTTATATCAGACAAAATATACATTAAAACAAAGCTTGTAGCAATAGACAAAATAGGACATTTCATAATAATAAGTGGATAATTCCAACGAGATGTAACTGTCATAAACCCCTAAGCACCCAATGTATGAGCACCAAAATATATAAAGCAAACATCGATGAACATAAAGGAAAATATCAATAGTAATACAGTAATCGTAAGAGACTTTAACACCCCACTGACATCAATGGATGGAGCGTCCAGGCAGAAAGTCAACAAGGAAACCATGGCCTTAAATGACACATTAAACTAGATGGGATTAATAGATATTTTAGAACATTTAACCCAGAAGCAGCAGAATATAAATTCTTTTCAAATGAACATGGAATATTTTTCAGGAAAGAACACATATTAAGCCACAAAACAAGTCTCAATAAATTTAAGATTGAAATCATGTCAAGCATCTTCCCCAATCACAATGACATGAAACTAGAAATCAATTACAAAAAGAAAACTAAAAAATGCACAAACACGTGGAGTCTAAGTAACATGTTACTAAGCAATGAAAGGGTTAACAATGAGATCAAGGAATAACAAAAAATACTTTGAAACAAATGAAGATGAAGACACAACAATCAAAATATTTATGGGACACAACCAAAGCAGTTCAAAGAGGGAAATTCATGGAAATACAAGCCTACTTCAGGAAATGAGAAAAATTTCAGCCCTGGCCAGGAGGCTCAGTTTGTTGGAGCATCGTCTCATACACAAAAAGGTCATGGGTTTGATTTCCAGTCAGGAGATATACCTAGGTAGTGGGTTCGATCCCAGTCAGGGTGCATGCAAGAGGCAACCAATTGATGTTTCTCTCTCATGTCAGATGTTCCTCTCTCTCTCTCTCTCTCTCTCTCTCTCTCTCTAACTCTCTCTTGTCTTCTCTCTCTAAAATCAATAAACAGAAGGATTAGAGACTTCCAGCCAAGATGGAGACATAGGTAAATACACTTTGCCTCCTCACAGAACAAAAAGAAGGACAACAATCAATTTAAAAACAGAAAACAACCAGCACTGCCAGAAAATCAAACTGCATGGAAGCCTGACAACCAAGGAGTTAAAGGAGAAACATTCATTCAAACTGGTAGGAGGGATGGATACAGGCAGCCAGAGAAGAGAGGACGCATGGCAAGGTGGCAGCTGGTAGACCAGGTGGTCCCACATTAGCATATGTATAAAATTGAAGGAATAACTGGGGAGGAAGACAGACTGTGCAACCCACGGTTCCAGCACTGGAAAACAAAGCCTCAAAACTTCTGGCTGTAAAAATTTGTGGGGGCTGCAAGTAGCAGGAGAAACTGCCAGCCTCACAGGAGAGTTTGAAGGGGTCTATGGGGTCCTAGAATGTACACAAACCTACCCACTCAAGAATCAGCACCAAAAGGGTGAAATTCACCTACGGGTAGCGGGAAAAGTGACTGAAAGCAGGGCAAGAGGTGAACAAGTGAACAAGTTCCCTCTCTGACCCCTCCCCCACATACAATGCCACAACGCAGTGAAGTGGGTTGCCCCATCCTGGCAAATACCTAAGGTTCCGCCCCTTAGAATGTAACAGGTGCACTGAGACAAAGAAATATGGCCCAAATGAAGGAACAGATCAAGACTTCAGAAAAAGAACTGAACAACGAGATAGCCAACCTATCAGATGCACAGTTCAAAACAATGGTAATCAGGATGCTCACAGAAATAATTTAATATGGATGCAAAATAAAGGAAGAAATGAAGGCTATACAAAGTGAAATATAGAAAAATATACAGGGAACCAGCAGTGGAGGGAAGGAAACTGGGACTCAAATCAACAATTTGGAACAATAGGAAGAAATAAACATTCAATCAGAACAGAATGAAGAAACAAGAATTCGAAAAATGAAGAGAACCTTAGGAACCTCTGGGACAACTTTAAATGTTCCAACACCTGAATCATAGGGGTCCTGGAAGGAGAAGAGGAAGAGGAAGAAATTGAAAACTTATATGAAAAAATAATGAAAGAAAACTTCCCCAGTCTGGCAAAGGAATTAGACTTCCAGGAAGTCCAGGAAGCTCAGAGAGTCCCAAAGAAGTTGGACCCAAGGAGGAACACACCAAGATGCATCATAAGTAAATTGCCCAATATTAAAGATAAGGAGAGAATCTTAAAAGCAGCCAGAGAAAAGGAGAGAGTTACCTACAAAGGTGTACCCATAAGACTATCAGCTGATTTCTCAAAAGAAACCTTGCAGGCAAGAAGGGGCTGGAAAGAAGTATTCAAAGTCATGAAAGGCAAGGACCTACGTCCAAGATTACTCTATCCAGCAAAGCTATCATTTAGAATGGAAGGGCAGATAAAGTGCTTCTCAGACAAGGTCAAGTTAAAGGAGTTCATCATTACTAAGCCATTATTATATAAAATGTTAAAGGGACTTATCTAAGAAAAAGAAGAAGATCAAAACTATGAACAGTAAAATGACAACAAACTCACAACTATCAACAACTAAGCCTAAAAAAACAAAATCAAACTAAGCAAACAACTAGAACAGGAACAGAATCACAGAAATGGAGATCACATGGAGGGTTATCAGCAGGGAGGAGGAGAGGAGAATGGGGGAAAAGGTACAGGGAATAAGAAGCAAAATTGATAGGTACAAAATAGACAAGGAGGTTAGGAATAGTATAGGAAAAGGAGAAGCCCATGGCCATATGTATGACCCATGGACATGAACTAAGTGGCAGGGTGGGGAATGCTGGAAAGAAGGGGGGTACAAGGATGAAGGGAGATAAAGGGGAGAAAATGGAACAACTGTAGTAGTATAATCAATGTACTTAAAAATAGTATTCCATTGTATACAGTATGCCACATTTTGTTTATCTATTCATGAGTTGATTTACACTTAGGTTCTCTCCACCTTTTTTAAAAAAGATTTTATTTACTTATTTTTAGAGAAGGGAAGGAAAGGAGAAAGAGAAGGAGAGAAGCATCAATGTGTGGTTTTCTCTTGTGTACCCCCTACTGGAGACCTGGCCCACAGCCCAGGCATGTGCCCTAACTGGCGACTCTTTGGTTTGCAGTCCAGCATTCAATACACTGGGCCACAACAGCCAGAGCTCTTTCTACCTTTTGATTACTACGAATAATATTGCTATAAAAATTCATGTATAACCACCCTGGCTGGTGTAGCTCAGTGGATTGAGCGCGGGCTGGGAACCAAGCGGTCCCGGTTCGATTCCCAGTCAGGGCACATGCCTGGGTTGCGGGCCAGGTCCCCGTGAGGGCCATGTGAGAGGCAACCATACATTGCTATTTCTCTCCCTCTCTTTCTCCCTCCCTTCCCCTCTCTCTAAAAACTAAAAATAAAATCTTTAAAAAAAATTCATGTATAACTTTTTCTGTGAACACATATTTTCATATGGGGGATGATATACCTAGGAGTAGACTGTCCATCATATGGTAAATCTATGACTCCTTCTAAGGGGTTTATGGTTTAGTTCTTACATGTGGTTTTCTTATCCATTTTGAGTTAATTTTTGTATATTGTGAAGTAGGAGTCCACATTTATTCTTTTTCATGAGATATCCAGTTATCCCAGCATCATGTGTTGAAAAAATTATACTCCCCATTGAATTAACTTGGTATCTTTGTCAGAAACATATGCATATATTTCTGTACTCTCAGTTCATTCCATTGATCTATAGGTCTATCCTTATGCCAGTACCACAGGTCTTGATTATTGTAACTTTGTAGTGATTAAGACTAATTGAAACTTTAAGCAAACATAATCAGTTGGGAGGATCTGTGGGAAGACCTAAGGCTTGTGAAAGTTCTCACACTCTATATAATCACAAGAACTTGACTAGAACAACTCTGGTTATAATAAAGATTAAAGGTTTTGATTTCTCTTTCCCTTAACTTCTTTTCCCTTCTATAAATACTCCTGTGTCTTGTCAGGCAAACCAGAGTGAGCACATGGCTTGTCATGTCTGCGTGTCTGCACTGGGTTGCAACCCTTTTTTTTCCGAAATAAATCCTTTTGGGTAACAAAACACCTAACTGACATTATTTTTAAATCAACAGTAGTTAAGTTTTGAAACTGGGAATTGCAAGTCCTCCAATTTCATTCTTCTCTTTCAAGATTATTTTGGCTATCCTAGGTCCCTTGCATTTTCATTTGAACTTTAGAGTCAGTTTGTTCATTTCTGCAACATTGTTGAACAAGTCCTACATTCCTAGGATAAGCCACGCTTGGTCATGACGTATTATTATCCTTTTTATAGATTGTCAGAGTCAATTTGTTAATACGGTTGACTCTTTGATTTTTTAAGATTTTATTTTATTTTATTTTATTTTATTTTATTTTATTTTATTTTTTAAAGACATGCTATAAAGGGATTTCGTACATCCCACCATGGGAAATGTAGCTGTAATGTTTCACGTGAGAAAAACTACCGTGGAACATGGGACAGCAAGCAGGCCCCACGTGTGTGACGGCGGAATTTCCTGTGGGAAATTAGGATAATCTATTTCTTAGAATCAAAACTTGCTCTTGCTAAGACCCCCTCCCCACCATCAAAAGAACTTATGCTAATGCATGCCTAGCTTCCTCAGGATGCCTAGTGTTGACAGTCCTTTTGAGTTCAGCCCAAGCCTGTTGTCTTTCCATTTGCATAGCTCTCTTCTTGATGTGCCTTCCTGACCAGCTACTGCCTAACTCGAATCTAGAACCTATGCATAGTTAATGAAGACCATAGAACAGCAATAAAAAGCCAGTCAAAACTATGTTCCTGGCCTCTCCGATATCATAAGGGAGGTGTCTAGTAGTTCTGGATTTCTTGAGTCCAGTGTATTTTGTGTGAGTTTATTCACGCATCTGTCATAGCAATACGAATTCTGTGGGCCAGAATTCGCAACAATGCTATCTTTTTTTTTAAGATTTTATTTATTTATTTTAGGCAGAAGGGAAGGGAGGGAGAAAGAGAGGGAGAGAAACATCAGTGTGTGGTTGCCTCTCACGTGGCCCCCACTGGGGACCTGGCCTGCAACCCAGGCATGTGCCCTGACTGGGAATCGAACCACCGACTCTTTGGTTCGTATAAAGTTGACTCTTGAACAAGGCAGGGGTTTCGATTTACCCCCTACCCATGTAAATAAAATCCCCATATAACTTTTGACTCCCCCCAAAACTTAACTACTAATAGCCTACTGTTGACCAGAGCCTTGCCAATAATAAACAGTTGTTTAATGCATATTTCATATATTATATCTTTTAAAATATATTTTATTGATTATGCTATTACAGTTGTCCCATTTCCCCCCTTTCTTCCCCTCCACCCCCACCACCCATTCCCCGCCCTTTAGTTTTTGTCCATGGGTCATACACATAAATTCTTTGGCTTCTACATTTCCTATACTATTCTTTACCTCCCCTGTCTGTTTTCTACCTACCATCTATGCTACTTATTCTCTGCACCTTTTCTCCCTCTCTCCCCCTACCACTCCCCTGTTGATATCCCTCCATGTCTTATATAAATCCCTTTAACATTTCATATAATAAAGGCTGGGTGACGGTGAACTCCTTGAACTTGACCTTATCTGAGAAGCACTTTATCTGCCCTTCCATTCTAAAAGATAGCTTTGCTGGATAGAGTATTCTTGGATGTAGGCCCTTGCCTTTCATGACTTGGAATACTTCTCTCCAATCCCTTCTTGCCTGCAAAGTCTCTTTTGAGAAATCAGCTGACAGTCTTATGGGAATTCTTTTGTAGGTAACTGTCTCCTTTTCTCTTGCTGCTTCTAAGATTCTCTCCTTATTTTTCATCTTGGGTGATGTAATTCTGATGTGTCTTGGTGTGTTCGTCTTTGGGTCCAACTTCTTTGGGACTCTCTGAGCTTCCTGGACTTCCTGAAAGTCTATTTCCTTCACCAGCTTGGGGAAGTTCTCCTTCATTGTTTGTTCAAATAAGTTTTCAATCCCTTGGTCTTCCTCTTCTCCTTCCGGCACCCCTATGACTCAGATGTTGGGACGTTTAAAGATGTCCTGGAGGTTCCTCAGCCTCTCCTCAGTTTTTTGAATTCTTGTTTCTTCATTCTTTTCTGGTTGGATATTTTTTTCTTTCTGCTGGTCCACTCCGTTGATTTGAGTCCCAGTTTCCTTCTCATCCTTTCTCATTTGTTCAAGTAATTGCGACAGTTTTTCTTCGAATCCTGTGAGCATCCTGATTACCAGTGCTTTGAACTGTTCATCTGATAGGTTGGCTATCTCTTCGTCACCTAGTTGTGTTTTTTCTGGAGTTTTGATGTGTTCTTTCATTTGGGCCATTTTTTTTTCTCGGTGCGCCTTTAAGGGGCAGAGCCTTAGGTGTTCACCAGGGTGGGGTAACACACGTTGTCGTGTTGTGACGCTCTCTGTGGGGGCGGGGCAACCCACATCACTGCATTGTGATGCTGTCTATGGCGGGGCCTGAGAGAACAATGGTGTTTGCTCTGTTCTCCATGCTTCCCCAGCTACCCACAGGCAAGTTGGGCCCTTCTTTGCTGGCTCCAGGGTGAGTGGATGGGCCTGCACAGTTCCAAGTCCCTGTGGGTCTCCCCAACAACTCTCCTGTGAGGCCAGGAGTTCCTCCCACTACCGCCTCAACTCCCACCTGTATATTCAGTTGGTGGTTTGAGGCTTTATTTCCCTGCATTGGTGGGCCGCATGGTCTGTTCCGCTCCCTGGCTTTTCCTCCCGGTTTATCTGCACGAGAATGAGGGACTGCCCAGTCCACCAGTCCCAGTCCACCAGTCCCAGCTCTGGTTTCGCCGAGTGTGTCTGCCATGTTTTGGCTAGGTGCGCCCTCCACGGGTCTCTCCAGGCAGCTGGAACGTTGCTGGTACCACTCCACAAACTGCGTCTTGCCGAGCGCTCTCCACCTGGCTCTGCCCTGCTTACTGGTCTGGATGAACGTGTCTTCTTTAACTCCTTGGTTGTCGGACTTCCACTCAGTTCAGTTTTCTGTCAGATCTGGCTGTTTTTGTATTTTAAATTGTTGTTTTTCCTCTTTTGGTTGTGTGAGGAGGCACAGTGTGTCTACCTACGCCTCCATCTTGGCCGGAAGTCACATACCTTCCATCATAATGCTTCCATTCTTGTGTTTTTTTAAAAGTCTATTATATGTTTTATATTATATATATTCATGATATCTTTTTCATAATTTTTTCAATATTTCTAGGCTACATAGTTTATTTGTGAATTTTCCAAACTGTTGTAAATCTCCAAAAATTTTTCCAGAATCCGGGATGGGGTAAAAGTATTTACAGTTTCTCATATGGAAAATAATAGAATAATTAATAAATAATAATACAAGAATAAACTCTTGTTTCAGGTACTCACAACTGTAAACCTAGTTTTGCCCACCCCTGTATTTATTGGAGGAAAAAAAGTGGGCCTTTGCAGTTCAAACCCATATTGTTGAAGAATCAACTGTATTTTGTTGAAATTTTTAAAATCTTTGTTGGATATTGATCTGTAGTCAACAAAGGGCCTTAAACTGTCATTCAGAATGTATACCCTCCTTCTGTGGGTTAGAGGCAGGAAACTTGGGACTTTGGGAGACCAGTAAGAAGGCTACAGCTAGATCCACAGAAAAGATGATGATGCTCTGGACCAGGCTAATGGCAATAGAAATGGAGGGAGCAGATAAATATGAGAAGAATCTGTTTCCTATCCTCCTGCCCAGTGTTTACTCCCACACCCTCCCCCAGTTCCATACACAAACACCCTGAATCCACATTTCGCCCTTCTTCTGACCATTTTCTTTCCTCACTATTTCTCTAGTCCTTCCACCTCAACCAGCACTTCCTTCAGGAATCCTTCCCTAATGCTCTTGTATAGGTGCCCCTCCTGTTTGTTCTCATAACACTCAGACTGTTCCAGTTTAAGTATTTATCATCCTTGATTATAATTTGCATGTTTAATACTTGTGTGTGGTAGAGAAGTTTAACAGCCAGCCTTCTGCATGTGATGCTGGGCCACACACAGAAAACAAAGAACTAGCAACACATCCACGCTTGACTTTCTGGAATTCCCCTACACATTCTCCCCGATCCCACCCCTTATACGTGCCAGGCACTGACATCATCAATTGTCAATATGTCCTGGCAAAACCTTTAAAGAGCATATGAAGCATTTGACTATTGACAAAGAATTATGACAAGATTGTTCAGGTCTCAGAGCAAACTGGTTTCATCCATACATGATGCATTTCATTAATTGCAGATCAAAGACAACCATGGATGAAAATTAAGTGAACACACAGAGAACTGGAGGTGCAATATCATGGGAACAGTCCTATTTCAGGAATTTACAAGGATGATTTACAAGGATTACAAATATTTTTGCCTCACACACCACATAAGATGCAGCCACACTGCTTTTTGCAGGGGTGATATTTAAAACATTGAACTGTTAAGATTGCTTAGGCACTGGCCAGGGACTCAGCTGGAACAGGTCCTACAGGTCCCCTGGGGTGCCCTGCCTGACTTCACAGTTGCTGGGGAAGTCCAGAGCACTGGAGAAGAGCCCAGTGTGCAAGATGGGGGCCCAGTCATGGAAATAGCTACTTACTGACAGATATGGAATTATTTCAGTATTTTAATAACTAACATGTCCATATTGATTATGTACTGTCAAATACCAGCTATACACACAGGTAGATTCATAGAGAACTTTGTACAGGCCAAGTGTTATTATTTACTGTTGTTAGAATATTCTCAAATGCAAAGTTGAGCCTGTGAGTCTCCAGCTCAAAGCCCTCTGAAGGCTCCTGTATAAAATTTTGCCACTCGTGAAACCTGGCAATTCCCATCCTGGAATCTCTCAGTCCTCAGGTTGCCTTTATTTGCACATTTATAATCCACATGCTTTACACTCACCTGGCTGCCCTTGATAACAGCACTGGTCTCCCAGGTGCCAGCCTTCTGTCTGAACATTATGACCTGGCCAGTGTGCTGATATCGAGGCGCACCTAGAACCAGGGTTTGGATCCGGTTCCGCAAGACGACTTCAGCAGCGTAACCTAAAGGTGATGATCCAAGAGAAGTATTTTTTCCCTGCAGACCCTGTCCCCTCTAGCAGGCCTTTCCCTTGAGCAGGGGCAGCCCTATGTTGGTAGGTTGGAGCAACTTGACCTCATACTATATTCCTCTTTGTTAACATATTTAAAATGGAATTTTGAAATTTCTGTCTTTAAAGCTATCCCAAGAGCCAATGAAAGATCCAATGACATCTTTGCTGGTTGAGTTATACCACATCCTAACCCTTTTTTAGAGTAACCCTGTCCTTACCACTTACCCAAGTAAGCATCATTCATGTCTGAATCTACCCTGGTTGTGTTGATGAAGGTGACTTTATCTTCTGGCATTTGCAGAAAAGCTCCACCAGCCCAGTCAAAGCTCCCCACAGCACCCAGCAAGGGACCATTCTGGAAAAGAGAATAGAACAGGATTGAGCAATCTGCAGTTTCAATGCAATCCCTATCAAAAGTGCAATGGCATTTTTCACAGAAATAGAACAAACAGTCCTAAAATTTGTATGGAATCATAGAAAAACCCAAATAACTAAAAACAATTCTGAGAAAGAAGAACAAAGGTAGAGGCATTACACTCCCTGATTTCAAACTATATTGCAAAGCTATAGTAATCAAAATAGTATGGTATTGACATAAAAACACAAATAGAACAGGATAGAGAGCCCAGAAATAAACCCATGCATAGATGATCAACTATTTTACAACAAAGACACCAAGAATATTCAATGGAAAAAGACAGCTTCTCTCTTCAACAAATGGTGTTGGGAAAACTGGATAGCCACACACACACACAAAATAAAAAGAAAGAAACTGGGACACTATTTTACACCATACACAAAAATCAATTCAAAATGGATTAAATATTTGAACATAAGACCTGAAATCATAAAACTCCAAGAAGAAAACATAAGCAGTAAGCTTGACATTAATCTTGGCAATGATTTTTGGATTTGACACCAAAAGCAAAGGCAAGAAAAGCAAAATAAGCAACTAGAACTACATCAAACTAAAAAGCTTGTGTACAACAAAGGAAACAATCAACAAAATGAAAAGGCAACCAATGGAATAAGAGAATATGTATTTCGATTGTAGGTCTGACCACTAGTTAATATTCAAAACACATAAAGAACTCATACAACTCAATAGCAAGAGAACAAACAACCTGATTAAAATATAGAGAGAGGATCTAAATAGACATTTTTCCAAAGAAAAACATGCAGATGGCCAAGAGGTACATGAAAAAAGTGCTCAACATCACTCAACAAAATCAAAACCACAATGAGCTATCACCTCATACCTATTAAAATAGCTATCATCAAAAAGACCAAGAAAAAGCCCTGGCTGGCATGGTTCAGTGGATTGAGCACCAGCCTGTGAACCAAAGGGTCACTGATTCAATTCCCAGTCAGGGCACATGCCTGGGCTGCAGGCCAGGTCCCCAGAAGGGAGTGCCCAAGAAGCAACCACATTTTGATGTTTCTCTCCCTCTCTTTCTCCCTCCCTTCCCATGTCTAAAAATAAATAAATAAAATCTTTAAAAAAAAATAAGTGTTGGTGAGGATGTGGAGAAAATGAAACCCTTGTGTACTGTTGTGTGAATGTATTGGTGCAACCACCATAAAAAACCATATCAAGGTTTCTCAAAAAAAATTAAAGAATTACCATATGATCCAGCAATACCACTTCAAGATATTTATCTGAAGGAAATAAAAACACTAACTCAAAAAAGATATGTGTACCCCATGTTTACTGTAGCACTATTTATAATAGCCAAGACACAGAAGCAACCTAAGTATCCATCAGTGGATGAATAGATAAAGAAAATGTGGTATACATGATGGACACATTCTATTCAAATGCATGTGGAACTTTTTCAAAGATAGATCATATGATAGGACACAAAACAAGCCTCAACAAATTCAAGAAAATTGAAATCATATCAAGTATTTTCTCTGACCACAAGGGACTGAAATTAGAAACCAACCCAAAGGAAAAAACCCCAAAACACTCAAAATCATGGAGATTGAATAGCATGCTATTAAACAATGAATGGGTCAAGAATGAGATTAGGGAAGAAATCAAAAAGTTTCTTGAAACAAATGAAAATGAACTTACAACAACCCAAAAGTTATGGGACACAGAGAAGGCAGTCCTGAGAGGGAAATTCATAGCAATACAGGCCTACTTTAAAAAAAATAGAAATATTTCAAACAAACAACTTAGCCCTATGCCTACAAGAACTCGAGGAACAACAACAAAGACAACCCAGAGCAAGTAGAAGGAAGGAAATAACCAATATCAGAGCAGAATTAAATGACATAGGGACTAAAATCACAATTCTAAGGATCTATGAATCCAGGAGCTGGTTCTTTGAAAAGATAAACAAAATCGACAAGCCTTTAAGTAGGCTCATTAAGAAAAAAAGAGAGAGTACCCAAATAAACTCAATCAGAAATGAAAGAGGAGATATTACAATTGATGCCACAGAAATACAAAGGATTGTAAGACACTACTATGAAGAACTGTATGCCAAGAAATATGAAAACCTAGGTGAAATGGACAAATTTTTAGAAAAATATAATCTTCCAAAACTCAATAAAGAAGAAACAAAAAAGGCCTGACTAGTGTAGCTCAGTGGATTGAGCACAGGTTGGGAACCAAGCAGTCCTGTTTCGATTCCCAGTTGGGGCACATGCCTGGGTTGCAGGCCAGGTCCCCGGTGAGGGCCATGTAAGAGGCAACCACACATTGCTGTTTCTTTCCCTCTCTTTCTCCTTCCCCTCTCTCTAAAAATAAATAAATAAAATATTTTAAAAAAAAGAAGAAGAAGAAGCAAAAAGCCTGAACCGACCAATAACAGCAGGTGAAACTGAAGCAGTAATCAAAAAACTCCCGACACACAAAAGCCCTGGACCAGATGGTTTCACAGGAGAATTCTACAAAGCATTTAAGGAAGAACTAACCCCTATCCTTCACAGACTATTCCAAAAAATCCAAAACGATGGAAGACTCCCAAACTCTTTTTATGAAGCCAGCATCATCCTAATCCCAAAATCAGATAAAGGCACAACAAAGAAAGAAAACTTCGGGCCAATATCGCTGATGAAAATAGACACTAAAATCCTCAACAAAATATTGGCAAATGGCATCCAGCAATACATTAAAAAGATCATACACTATGACCAAGTTGGGTTCACCCCAGGGATGCAAGGACGGTACAATATTCGCAAAACAATAAATATAATACATCACATAAACAAAAGCAAAGACAAAAATCACATGATCATATCAATAGATGCAAAAAAAGCATTCAATAAGTACAGCATCCATTTATGATAAAAAACACTTAGCAAAGTGGGAATAGAGGGAGCATTCCTCAACATAATAAAGGCCATATATGAGAGACCTACAGTCAACATTATACTCAAGGGGCAAAAACTAAAATCTTTCCCACTAAGATCAGGAACAAGACAAGGTTGTCCAGTATCACCACTTCTATCCAACATAGTACTGGAAGTTTTAGCCACAGCAATCAGGCAAGAAAAGGAAATAAAAGGCATCCAAAATGGAAAGGAGGAAACAAAACTGTCATTGTTTAGACTTCCGCCAAGATGGCGGCATAGGTGGATGCACTGCACCGCCGCTCACAGCCAGAGAGTTTAAACAACGAACTCAATAGCAAAAAATAAACAACCAGAATGGACAGAAACGAACTGAGGGGAAGTCCGACACCCAGGAAGTTGGGGAGGACGTACATCCAGGCCGGTAAGCGGGGCAGAACCGAGCGGAGGAGCGGAGTGAGAGGCAGTTTGCCCGGAGGAACTCACCCTGGGAGCGCCTAAATAAAACACTACCCCGAGCAATGGGTGAACCTCGCAGGCTGACAGCGTAACTGGAGAGGCCAGTGGGAACCAGCAGGGCCGAGACTGGTGGAAAAGGCAGTGGGGAACTGGGGAGCAGAGGGTGATAGGAAGTGGCGGTGAACGGCAGACGCCATTGCTCCCTCCCAGGCCTCACCCCCAGAGGAAACGTCACAAAAAAGCGACCCAGGTTGCCAGGCACCAACAAACACCTAAGACTCCGACAGGTGCGCTGAGATAAAAAAGAATGAAAGTGGCCAAAATGAAAGATCAGGACAAATTACAACTAACAAACGAAGAGATAGCCAAATTAACAGATGCCCAGTTTAAAACACTGGTAATCAGGATGCTCACAAAACTGGAAGACATAGTTGAACACATGAACAAAACGATAAAGGTAACGGAGGAAGATTTACAGGAAACCAACAGGAAAAAAAAGGAAGCTGGGACTCAAACCAATGGGGTGGACCAGAAGGAAGAAACAAGAATTCAAAAAAATGAGGAGGGACTCAGGAACCTCAGAGACATTTGTAAACGACCCAACATCTGGATCATAGGGCTGCCAGAAGGACAAGAGGAACACCAAGAAATTGAACGAATTTTTGAACAGATAATGAATGAGAACTTCCCAAATCTGGCAAAGGAAATAGGCTTCCTGGAAATCCAAGCTCAGAGAACCCCAAAGAAGCAGGACCCAAAGAGGAACACACCAAGGCACATCATAATTACATTACCCAAGATCAAGAATAAGGAAAGAATCTTACAAGTAGCAAGAGAAAAGGAGACAGTTACCTACAAAGGAATTCCCATAAGACTGTCAGCGGATTTCTCAAAGGAGACCTTCCAAGCAAGAAGGGGCTGGAGAGAAATATTTCAAATCATGAAAAGCAAGGACCTACAACCAAGAATAATCTATCCAGCAAAACTGTCATTTAGAATGGAAGGACATATAAAGTGCTTCTCAGATAAGGTCAAGTTCAAGGAGTACATCATCACGCAACCTTTACTATATGAAATGTTAAGGGGTTTTATATAAGGACTCATGAGAGAAGGCACCAAACCAGATCAGCTACCGGGGAACTCAGATCAGCCACAGCCAAGACGCTTGTGAGGTAAGTAAGCAAAATACAACCAGAGAAACAAATTATAACCAGAGACATTGAAATTTAGAACAATCTGGCAGTAACCAGAGGGGAGGGGGAAGGGGATAATGGGGACAAGGGTATTCAGGAACTGCTATAAAGGACACATGGACAAAACCAAGGGGGAGGGTGGAAGCAAGGGAGGGAGGTGGGTTTCCTTGGGGTTGGGGGTGGGGGTAAATGCAGACAACTGTAAGTGAACAACAATAAAATAATTTTAAAAAAACTGTCATTGTTTGTAGATGACATGATAGTGTACATAGAAAATCCTATAGACTCTGCCAAAAAACTACTAGACCTAATAATTGAATTTGGCAAAGCAACGGGATACAAAGTCAATATCTAGAAATCAAAAGCATTTTTGAATACCAACAGTGAAACAGCAGAAGGAGAAATCAGGAAAAAAATTCCATTTGATATGGCAACAAAAAAATAAAATACCTAGGAATAAACCTAACCAAGGAGATAAAAGACCTGTACTCAGAAAACTACACAACACTGAAGAAAGAAATCATGGAAGACACAAACAAATGGAAACATATACCATGCTCATGGACTGGAAGAATCAACATCATCAAAATGTCCATACTACCCAAAGCAATTTATAGATTCAGTGCAATCCCTATCAAAGTACCAGTGGCATATTTCACAGATTTAGAACAAACACTTCAAAAATTTATATAGAACCATAAACGAACCTGAATATCTGCTGCAATTTTGAGAAAGAAGAGCAAAGCAGGAGGGATCACAATTCCTGATATCAAACTGTATTACGAGGCCACTGTAATCAGAACAGCTTGGTACTGGCATAAAAACAGACAGATAGACCAATGGAACAGAATAGAGAGCCCAGAAATAAACCCAAGTCTCTATGGGCAATTAATCTTCGACAGAGGGGGCAGAAGCATAAAATGGAATAAAAATAGCCTCTTCAACAAATGGTGTTGGGAAATCTGGATGGCTACATGCAAAAAAATGAAACTTGAGCACCAACTTACACCATACACAAAAATAAATTCAAGGTGGATAAAAGACTTAAATATAAGTCGTGACACCATAAAAGTCCTAGAGGAAAACATAGGTAGGAAAGTCTCAGACATTCCATGCAGCAACATCTTCAATGATATGTCCCCTAGAGCAAGGGACATAAAGGAAAGAATAAACAAATGGGACCTCAACAAAATAAAGAGCTTCTGTGGGGCTAAAGAAAACAGTATTAAAATAAAAAGAGAACCAACAGTATGGGAAAACATATTTGCCAATGATACTTCAGACAAGGGTTTGATCTCCAAAATATATAAAGAACTCATATGACTCCACTCCAGGAAGACAAAAAAAAAAAAAAAACAATTAAAAAATGGGCAAAAGGCTTGAATAGACACTTCTTGAAAGAGGACATACAGAGGGCCCAGAGACATATGAAAAGATACTCGAGGGAGCTGAGGGAAGATGGCGGCGAGTTAGGAGGAACAGAGTTTACGTCCTCCTACCCACTGGTTGATTTTCTGAGGAACGGGGCGAAAACGCAGCAGTATTCCAACACATATGATGATTGATGCCCAAGATTACAGGGGAATTTGAACATTCACACGGTGAGACATTAAAACCTGGAGCTGTGAGAGGAACAGAGTCAGCCCCAG